>VXBR01000879.1:463082-550414 GCA_013400215.1 Cisticola juncidis
GGCACAGCAGCCCAGCATCGTGTCCTTCATCCCTGCGCCGAGCCCCTATCCTGGCACGGCAGCCCAGCATCATGTCCTTCATCCTTGCCCCGAGCCCCTGTCCTGGCACAGCAGCCCAGCATCGTGTCCTTCACCCCTGCCCCGAGCCCCTTCCTGGCACAGCAGCCCCTCACCCTGAATTCCAGCCCTGCCCTTCACCCTGCACCCTCTCCGTGCCTGCCCCTGCCCTGCCACTGTGCATCAGCTCCTGATGGATCCTGTTTTTCTTTTGCAGAGGCATGAAGATACTGGGCTATGCACACCCAGAAGAATCTCCTATATCTCTTCAGGTCAAGTAGAAACTGAAATATTTTCTGTATTGTGTCTTAGATTTCAGGGTTCTCCCACATTCAGAACATGCTTTTATATATAGACATAGAAAAGATTCAAAAGTACGCAGCATTTATTTCTAGTCTGCTGCTACTGTTTAAATAACAAACAGAAGTGCAAAATGGCCAACTGTTGCATGACCCACTTGAGGTAGCTGTAGATTCCCAGCCCAAAGATCTGACTTCTCCTCCTGAGATTTAAGCAGCAAATGATCCTTGCTACTGCACTGTGATCACTTCCATGCTCACAGTGTCACCACATAGAGTGCACCACAAACCCCATAAGATCTTCCTTGCTTTCCCCTTCCTTTTACATAAGATTCCGAAGAACTCACAGTTCCGTTTCATTTTTGCACAAGAGCTGTTAGTCCTAGAGTTTCTAAATTTAGGTCCACAGCCTTCATTGAAAGATATCTGAGACCTTTTTAGCATATCAAGTGCTTCAGAAACAGATTCGTCATACCTAAGGCCTCTTCCTAGACACCTTCATTTTCACCGCAAATATGGAACGAAGTGGTGTTCAAATCTTGATCAGTGGTTTTCCATGTTTTTTTGCATTTCAGCTCTGATGCAGCATTTGAACACAATTCCATTCCCAAGTGATGAGTTCTGTTTTCACATGGTTTGAGGCTCTTCTGTACAAAGATGTGACTGGGAGTCTCCCTATAGTGTTCCAAATACTCTTACAAACACATTAAAAAATACCAGATAAGCTCTGTCCTGTACAGGAAAGTTTTAGGAATGCATTTGTTGTGTCTCACCAGCCTTTTCACAGCTATGTCTCTTTTTAAGTCTGTTTTTTTAGCACTTCTCATTTTTATCATGAGGTCCACATTCAAAAGGTTATTGATAACTTTACTTTTTGCATAATTTCAAACACTTTGTCAAAATCCTGCCAGACAAAATGCAGGATACACAAACCCCACATCCAACCATTTTATCCAGAGTACATTACTTCACTCATAAGGAGACCCACACCTTAGTGGGTCCAGCTTACTCCCCCCCAACCCTTTCCCTGGGGAAGCAGGAATTGTTGCCTGCCTCACCTGTGCACAAACACCTCGCGCCTCTCTTGGAGAGGGTTTCACTGAGGCAGCAGGATCTGTGCAGCCACACGCAGGCACCTGGGAAACTGAGTCCTTAAAACATGAGCAGCTGCTCCTCCTGGTCTGGCTGTTAGTGCAGGGCAGGACAGCTGCCTGCAAGGGGCACATCTACTCTGCCACAGAACTGGCTGCTGCTTACTCACAGCTCCCCTTTGCCTAAACATCCCTCAGATTTACTACATGGAAACTCACAGCAGAAGTCAGCTGCTGTCCCTCATTACCTTCGCACAGTGCAAGTGAAAAACAAGGTTGTTCTGTGAAGATGTCATGTATCTTACAGCCCTCCTGAGGTTACAGGCAGTTGGAGAAGGCAGATGGCCCTCCTGAATTAGGTTAATAAGGACTGGGGTAGGAAGGAATGATACAATGCAGCAATTAACAAATGACAGAGAGGAGCAGCAGAGCCTACAGAATTTCCAAGTTGCATAAATAATCTAAGGGGCATGAGCTTAATAGCTGAGAACATATGGGTGCTAATTGCATATTCCTCTACCAGAATGGGGATAAAAACCCCTCCAACATTTGTAGAACAGCCCCTGTCCCACCTCAGTGCCCAGTAATGAACTCTAGATTTGCAAAGCTCAGCACAGTGTCCTTGCTCTGCCATCCAGGCTGTGGCAAATCGGGCACCAGTTGAATCTCTCACAACCCCCAACAGGCTACTATATCAACATTTAATGCAGTATCTTTATACCTTTTCTGCAAGGGACCATCTAGATTGCAAGAGGCTTAGAGGCTCTCTATCCCCATGAGCCTCCTACCCTCTTGGGTCCTTCATCCCAGTTAACATGATGTTAGGACACCTCCCTCAGCCCTGAGGACCATGAGATCTGGAACTGCCTGACCTCATCACTTCCCCCTAAATGTGCTGATCCTCTCCTTGCTCTGCAGATGCAGCTGTGCAGCTCCAGCACTTAAGGAGAGGAGGGAGGCAGAGCGAAAGCGATGTGCTTTCAGGTTTTCCCTCCCCAAAGCATTATTGAGGCTGTGCAGGTGATACTGCTAAAGGGGAGGGGAGAGCAAAGGCTTGGGAAACATAAGCCACAGACAAGGCAAACACAAGGAATACAGCTGCATTAGCGGCTGCTTTTTAGGTATCGTTTTGTGCTGCACACATTTGACAACCGCAAAATTAGAACAGCAGTGGGAGACTGAAAACTGCTGCAAAATTCCTAAGCCCAAGAAGCAAAGATAGAGTCCTGATAGAGGCTTGTGCAACATCAGGCAGTTCCAGATTATTCCTTGAAATAATACCTCTGACTTCTACCACAGCTTTATTTGGTCCAGGGCTGCAAGAAGGCTGCTCAATGGAACGGTCTGATTTAATTTACGCCTGATTTCTCTGGTGTATATCAACTGCTTATATGTGACCATGAATTTAGCATAGTCCTGAAAGCAGTTTTGGGATAAAATAAACCATCAGCTTGCTGGCATGGGGAAATACTGCTTTAGATGATCCCAGTATTAGAATCAGTTCTCCTTTAATTCGGCCCTTTCAAAGCAAGAACGTCAACATGAGAGCAAAATAAACGGCAAGCCAAGCTCTAGAGAGACCTCGGTTTATCTGTAGGAAGGGGACAACTGCACTTGGTGAGTTATTTTGGGATGCTCAGGAGTAAAGGAGATATGACCTATGACACACTCGCCAGGACAGCTGTGCTCTCGCAGCTGGCATCAGATCACCAGCCCAAGACATTTCCTGCCCTCTCCCAGCCACAAGGGAAACTGTTTCCCGTGACAAAGGAACCTGCTGTCCCAGCCCCAGACCCTACAGCTCCAACAGTGAGGCATTCTCCCGAGCCTGCTTGGCCTGTCTCATTTGCAGGTGGCCTTTGAGACAGTATCAGAACAGCCCAGCACAGCAAGGCGGTGCCAGCAAAATTGACTGGGAGGTTTGTTTTAGCGAAGTCTAAAAATGTTAGGAATTACAAGCCCAGTTCCTTGAAGCTTCAGGATTTAATGAGCACCCCTGAGTGGTGATCTTCCCCCCCTCTGCTCTGTACAGCCTTCTGCGTTTTATGCAGTTATTTCAAACACTCCTCTGAAGTTAAAGCCTTTGAGACAACTTCATTTATCTCCCTAATACTCTCAAAGTCTATTCTCTATTTTCAGATATCAGTTCCTCTGACACCCTTCTTGCCTTTTCCTAGAATGCACTTTAAAGAGTATTCCTAAAGTTTGCTATCACTTGACCCTGCCTGAGCAATATTAATTACATTTCCAATTATTCTACCCTGTATAATGCACTGAATTTGCTCCCCATTTCCTTTGCCCAGGGCTCTTTTGATTTTTTTTTTTTTTTTCAAAAACTTCCTCTGCCGGCTTTCCGCATCTAGCCAAGACGAATTGAGTTTTCCTCTATTCAGTTCTTGTTCTATATTGAGATATTCTTGCCTGATTTTCTTATGTTATAAATCCATCCCAAGGCAACGAAAAATCATCCTTCTCTGCTGTATTGTGGTGCACAATACAACATCAAAATGTCAGAGAGCATCCTATGCATCAGAGACTGGAGCCTAGAGGATTTACCGGAAAAACTGGGAGCACAAGGGGACATTGACCTTAATTTGCAGTGTTGTTTCTGGGTACTTCTATGGTCATTCCTATCAACCACACATTGTCTGCAATTTGGTACATCCTACCACAGCTCTCACAGCCAGCCTGGCCCAGAGGCAAGTGAGGAAGGGGGCAAGAGGAAGGAAATTTGGGTTGCACAAGTAGACTGAAAGGAAAAGGACAGGCACAGCATGAGATGGGTAATACACTGGGGACAGGGAAATCTCAAATGGAGGAATGGCTGACAGAAAACTGGTCCTCAGGGTGCCTGTGGGAAGTGGGCTGGGAGATTCCCACTTCCTGCAGCAGTGCAGGCACCAGCCTGGCTTTTGAGAGAGGACTTGGTTTTCAGAATTCAGCAGCTGGAGCTGCATCTCCTGACACCTTTGTAGCCTCCACAGGGCACTTATGGACCTTGCAAAATGCTTCCCTTCTGCTTCCCAACTGCCTCCTTCTGCCCTGCTCCAAGAGGCAAGTCATGCTGGTCCTGCCAGCCAGATGCCAGTAGCTACTCACCAGTTCCTGGGGACCAGATGAAAAATCCCGTTCCAGGAGTTACAGCTGTGCCATATGCTGCTGAGCCAATGCTGTTCTCTGCCTCAGGGATGGACACACTTCACACAGTGACAGTAATACTCTTTCAGATGAAAATAAGGTTTACAAGAGGAAGTAAGTTAATTTAAATTAACTCAAGATGCCTGAGCCCGAGACAAGGAACACTTTAACCGCAGCCAGATGGCTTTGCGGGCTCTGTTCCTTAAACCATTTATCAGCCTTTCATCCCAGAGACTGCCAATCAAACAGCAGGCCCTGGAAATTATCCTAACATCTCTCCAGGAGGATATTTTTGTACAGAGGTCTTGTTGTATTTCCAAACTTTATGTAAGTAGCTTAATTTACTACAGCCAGACTTTCTTTACTAAGGGAATGTAGGACAGAGACTTTTGTTTTGTATGGAAGACACCTCTTCAGGGTTGCAGATTTAAGATTTCCTTCCCTCCCTTACCTAAAAGAAAATGAAACACTGATTACTACTTAAACAGAAACGAAAAGCTTTACTTTGAGCCCCCTTGTGTCTGTTACAGACACAACTCTTCAGGTCTTTGCTCTTTGTGTTCGCCTTTGTAACAAGCTCACTCACAGCAGTGCAGTTTCCTTGATCTACTGGTGCTAGAAATGTATTCTAGTGAAACTGCTAAAGATTTCCTCTTCTGTATACAAAATGAATATTCCTCCTAGAAGAAAAATCATAGCAATGAGCATCTTCTGCTCTGCAGCTCTACACACATGTGAGAACGCTGACTTCAGACGTGAAGCATCTGATGCCCCACGCAGTGTTGATTCCAGAAGGTCAGATTTTAAGGCCCATGGGAATCTTCTCTCTACACCTTCTGCATGGCAGAAGCCATAAAATTCTCCCCATGATTCCTGCATTTGAGGCCAAAGCACCTGCATCAAAGGAGTTGCCCAATTATTCTGATGGTTACAATGCCTTTATCATTACGGATCATTTTATCATCAAATTGTCATGGGATGCTACTCTGCATTGGTCTGCTACACTGAAGAGCCATCAAGGTCTGTGCTTTGCTCACCTTACTACTGGAGAGCTGAGTTTTTCTCTCCATGCATTTTTCAAACAAAATGGATACTATAATGGGTTTGGGTTTTTCTGGTTTTTTATAGAAACACTTTATTGCTGCAGTCAATAACCCTGTGTATCACACACAAATAACCAATTACAGTTTAAGAAACTAAAAATAACTCTGCAAGTGGTAATACTGAGAAAACAAACATACATGGAAGGATACAAAACTATACATTAAGTTACTAGAAATTTAATAACTAAAAAATTCTGCAGAAGTATGAAGTGTCTTGTATAAACTATACAACACATGCCAGTGTAAAGTTCTCCAACATTATACAATTACCTATCTACAAACGTTTTACCTAAATACAAGATTAGCTGCAATTTTTAAACAGTTATCTTCTATACAGAGACAAGTGCTTTCAGTACTTCATTGGAATATACAGACACTGCAATATCTCAAAACTAAAAAATAATCACAAAATAAAAGGTCCCACTTAGAAATTCTCTTTGCGTATCTAATACAACACTAAGGAAATCCAGCCAGCAATATCTTTGCTTTTGCATTTGCCCTGTTTCACCTGTATCTGAGAGGGACCAAACCCAGAGTCACTGACCTCTGCCCTTTCATTGCTGGCCAGTCTCCAGAGCAGACCACACCAGAAATGTGGATCTTAACACACGTCAGCTTTAGGAGAAATCTGGACCTGGTTCATACTTTGCAGTAGACACATACTGTGCCACACACAGGGCAGAAGCAGCCAGCTCCTGTGCACGGCCACATCCATGCATCACTCCAAGGTTTCCCATGGGTGGCAGGACAAGCAGCCCCTTCCTTACAGCGCCAGTGGGAATCGTGCTCTGAGTACAGAGGGTTGGCTTGGACAGAGTTACCACTGCTCCCCAGGAATTCCCAGGTACAGCACAGAGGCCCAGAGCTTCTCTAACCTATTGCAGACTCAATCTTCACTGAATGCCTCCTTGCTGAACCAAACCAATCTCAATGATACTCAACCAGAGGGACCTCTCCCAGGGTTTGGCCATCTCTTCAGAACACATTTTAACCACCACTGTCCCTCCAAAATACAGGCTTACAGTTGAAAAAAGTCCTGAGAATTCACAGGAATTTAGTATCTCACATGGGATCAACCTTCTGCAGCAGACACCTGTATTTCTAACATAATGCATGTTCATGACCTGGCAGATTCATCAAATGTGACAGAGCAGGGGAATTCCCTTGGCCCACACAGTGTCTTTCTGGACAGGAGTGCTGTCAATAGAATGGGGCCTGTTATCTGGGCACTGGACATACCAGCAAAGGCTCTGGCAATCCAGGGAAAGGATTGCAGTAGATGGCATTAAGCCTATGCTCCCTCCTACTTAAATTCTGGTCTCAGGAAAGGCCCGGGGTAACCCAAGCTAATTCTGGCCAAGGTACAAGGACCGGGCTTCCATTTCAGCAATTTCAAAAGCTGCCAGAAGGAAGTACTGGAAAGCCTGATCTAACAGGGGGTGGTTGTTCCCCTTACTGACATCTGAACAGAAAGGACAGAGTTCACCTGAGCTGGCATCAGTGCCTAACAGCTGGAAGCTGAAAAAAGTCAACAGTATCTTCTTGAGGAGAAAGAAGAAAAAAAGCACCATTCAGCCTTCTCAAACATTTGATGGCACCATGCAGAAGCAGAGAACTGCATCTGCAGAAGCCCACCATTAACACCAAGCAAGAATCAGCATGAGAAGTGTTGGCCAGCATAAATGAAAACCCCTAACAGATGGATCATTTCTGCAGCCTTTCCTGGTATAAGCATTCCTAAGCAGTATAAAGAGTTTAAGTAATAGGCCTTAATTTTCATTCAGAAGAGACCTGCTGGGAAAGGGAATTGTTAGCAGCAACACTGGCTAAAACATTTTCATTCACAAATATTTTTCCCCCATGTGATTTTGCTGGAGATGATTTTCCTTTACAAGTTAAGATACTCAGGGGCACAGCAAAAACTTTCAGTACCCCGAATACACTGAACACTACCCGGCACATTCCACATGCAGCTCCCAAAACACCAAATGAGATTTTGCAATGTTTCACCCAGAATCATGTACAACAGCAACTGAAGCAGAACCAGCAAGTTACGGTAGGCTGTGCCAGCGGTGCCAGAACACTGCTCACACACCGGAGCCTCCCAGGTGTGAGCTGGAGAACAGCCAGGTTCACAGCAGGACTTGTCCATCTTCCCTTCACCCAGGGCCGCAGGCGGGATGAGAACGCGCAGAGCAGCACCCGGTGGCTGATTCTGTGCAGCCTGCAGTGCAGTGCCCTGCAGCTGATTCTGTGCATCCTGCAGTGCATCCTGCAGTGCAGTGCCCTGTGGCTGATTCTGTGCCTCCTGCAGTGCAGTGTGAGGTCTCGCAGACGGGCAGGCCTCGTGCACTTGGGCATTCCAGAGGAACATCACGAGGCCGTGCAAGACCCCATACTTGACCCACCTGAGTGTATGTAGGGAATCTTTCACAGAACAAAATGGAAAACAAAACGAGACAGTGGACTATCTGGGTTCTCATAATAGAAGAGGATTACCCACAGCAGAGTTCAGGAAAGGTCTTGAGTAATTGCACTTTAAATTATGGCAGGCACAGGCAACAAACTCTGCATGTGTATGGTCACAAAGACTGCCCTGATACTAGCAGGTATGCAGGGTTTGTTTGCCTGTATCACTTAAGCATGGGACATCCTGACAGCTAGTACAGCACACATATCCATGTCAGTGCAGCTTTACCAGGACTGCCCAGAGGTCTGGATGTTTTAACACACCTCAAGAACAAGGTACCATGTTGTTCATGAAGATCACAGACAATAAAATTCAAGCATGAAGTGACAGAGGCACATGTGCTTTTCCTCTAAGAGCTTCTAGAAACCACTGGGTGGGATGAGTGTCCTCTTACCAGAGTCCCTTCCCTGCCTTCTATTAAAATATTGATTTAGAAATAAATATTACATTTTAAGGAAAAAATCCCTGATCTCTTACTGTTATACTTTAGAAGTCTTAAAGCAGCTGATTTTACTATGAAAAGAATGTACCCAAAGATTTACTTCAAAAATACTAGGTGAATCTTGAACTAGAGCTCAGAATTTAGTTCACTATCTCAACAAGTAAACAGAAACTTTTACCTGAGAAGTCCAGGCAACTCCTACTTAAACCAGCCGTATTTTCATCATTGACTTTACAGAGATTTAGACAGGGCTCAGGTAGGGAAAGTCAGCTTTCAAATGCAGAGGCCTCATGTGCTGACTTCTCATGGGGCTTCATTTCTGCTCCAGTCACACTGAGACTTTGGTTAAATGAGGGCTTAAAGCTGGACAGTGGTGCAGTGAAACAGACTGGACAAACAACTCAACTGCAGATACCTCAGGCTTTGGGCAGCTCTGTCTAAAGCCTTGCAGACAGATTTTAACACTGTCCCTCTCTTTGCATGAAAGCTGACTGATTTAAAAGCCAGTCCCAAATTCAAAAGCACAGACATATACTATTCTCTGACCACACAGTGCATCACATCAGGCAGGTATTTTTAAATTTATCCACTTAATGTGATATTTACTTCCTAGACTTGAATGTCAGCATCTCCTCTGACAACATCAGATTCTTGGGTAATTCACACATGACACAGCACTAAAGAAAGAAAATCAGTTTCAGCTGTATTGACTAAATTTCCTTTTTTCTGTAACAGCTCACATTTTTATCAATATAGCAACAAACCCTTTGCCAATGGTTTGGAATGAAAGTTACATCAGGTGTATATGTGCAGGTATGTTGATGGTCTGACCTGTTGGGAAAGAAAACCTCAAAACCAATCCCCAAAACAGAGCACTGAAACCACTGAAAACAAACATTGTACACATCCACTACTCTTCATACAAGTCACAAGTGCAATATCATTTGAAGAAAATTGCTCCTCAAAGGAAACCCAAAGAGGCAGAGATTTTTTAGTGTTATGTTTAGTAAGATAATGTGGGCATGTGCTGGAAATCACAGGCTGAAATTTTTAAGTTTTTTTTTTCATAAGGCAAGAGGTTTATGTTCCAGAAGAATAGATGGGATAAAGAATTAAGAAATGTTTAGAAAATGACACATTCTTTCAAGTTTCATTCTCATTTGACATACATATCACAAAATAAAGATTTTAAAAAGTGCTATATGCTTTGTAAGTCTCATCACAATATGTAAAGCAAAATTTTACACCTGCTGCCTAAGACACAATGTTAGTGGCAGTGTTAGTGGTAGATTAGACTCCCTCATTTCTCTCACTATCTGGGACCACCTCCTTCATCACATAAAGAACAGACCAACCACCCAACCAACTCCCCAGTACACATCCTCCAGAATCACTCCAGAGTTATGTTCTAAAGTAACAGGCTCCGTGAAGCTGATGACAGCTCACTAGTGGCTTCCTTGATACCAAACCCAAGGCTCATTCTACCCAATATCCTGTGGCTCTTCAACCAGCCAGTACGAGACACAAAATGTTGAGAGGTATGCAACCATGATGACATTGAGAGATACGCCTAAGGGATTTTAAAAAATTCCAACAACAAAACAAACGTAAAAAATTCATCCGCCAGCCCTCAGCTGTTTGCTGATTTTAAAAAGGTAGAGCAGTTTGCAGTAAACAATGATATTCAAATCTTCAAGAACATACAGAAACACCCTTTCCACCCAGCAATCAGACATGAAGGATTTCTGCACCACAGTCTTCTGGCTCTGTGTAATGTGAAGAGTTTGTGTCTGAATGGTGAACCCCAAACATTTCTTTACTTTCGAAGTTTGGCTCCATTAGTGCAGGTTTTTCAAAAATATTCTTTTTGCTAGTTTCTGGACAGTTTTGTACATATATTACTCGGTTATAAGCTTTAAGTCTCTTCCACAGCTGTACGTACACCTTGCATTGTACATACATAAACAGAAGTCCTCCAGTGAAACCAATAGCCACAACTACCAGCTTAGTCCAAAATGGCCACTCTAGAATACCTGGAAGAAAGGAAATAAAAGAAGAATTAAATTCATCTCAGAGACTGCCAGTCAAACATCAGGTCCTGGAAATTATCCTACCATCTCTTTAGGAGGGTATTTTTATACAAAGGTCTTGTTGGGTTTCCAAACTTAATGTAAGTAGCTTAATTTACTACAGGCAGACTTTCTTTAACTGGACTAAACTGGACCTTTCAAAAATGTACCATAAGGAAACTGTCACAGAGTTTGGGTCATGCAAACTACTCTTACTTTGCAATTTTTCCTGTCTGGCTTTTTTTTTCCCCTTTTCACATCAAACATACAGACTTCTGCTTCACATATCACATTCTTCCCCACCAGAGAAAAAAACAAAACAACTGGTTGGCTGTGTCTGAGCCTTGATGCAGTACAATCACAGAGTCAAGGCAACCAGCAGTAATATGCTTAGGTCCTTTTACACCTGTTTTTAAACAAAGACTGGATCAAATTATGAAAGCAATTCTATGGCAGGGTTTTCTCTTCATGGCAGAGACTCAACTCAGTGACCCAACAAGTCTGTTCCATTCTGTGATCACACAGTACATGGAGACATAAAGGAATGATTGTTACCATATAGCTTGACATGTTTGTTACGCAGACAAGGAAAATTTTATCTGCATCACTCAGTAACTTGTATCTGAACTAGAGCATCTCCTCTGATACAAAACTGCACGTGCTGGAGATGCTGAAGCACTCCAAGCTTACTCTCTGTCCTTAAAAAATTACCATCGTCACTTTGCCTAAATTTGTCTAGCTTGAACATTTAGACAGTGGATCTTGTTACATTTCTATCAACCATTTTTAAATAAAAAACTATTTAAAACTTCATTTTATACATATTCTCCTTACATAGGTCCTGTATTCATCCAGCCTCTTTAAAATAAGTGCCATCACAAGATGGATATGAAACCATGCTGAATCATCCATGATCAGGTTTTTCAGAGAATAAAACCATATTTTTCCAACTCTTCCAAGTTTTACCCAAGATTTTGTTTTGAAAATGTATGGTAGTGTGGGAGGAATGAAAATCTTTTAGTCCCAAAATACAAAGGGCACTGCAGCCCTACTACTGATGAAATCCCACATGTGATTCACATCTGACCCTCTGATTCAAAGGTGAGGTGTCTGATGCTGTCTGCAGGCAGTGACAGCACATGCTTGCCCCTGTATGGGCATGAATATATATCCACACACCCTTCCTGCATCCTCCAGCTCATTACAGCACTCCCTGGATTTAGAATCCAAATGAAAGGAGCCAAGAAAGCACTATAATATGTACCAAATATTCACATCCTTCCTCCTAGTTATGTTCATCTAATATATTTACTGGTTAAAATAACCTGGAGACATTAAATCTTTAAAAACATATCCTCTTCATTATCATATGGAAACCTTGCACTTTTGAAAGGCCAATAATGTTTACCGTTCATGGAAGAAATGGGGTTGGATGGAACAGAAATAAGGGAGTTCATTGAAAGCAGCTTCCTGACTGAGGTAGTGAACAATTCAACTATAGTCTAAATGAGAAATGAGAGGATAACTTTTTAATTTCAAGGGATTCTGCTCTGAAGAGACTGTAACAGCTCTGTGGATTTACAGGTTTATTAATGCTCAACTACCTCCCCAAGGACACTGTTAATCATCAGCAAAACATTTTCCACCTGCATGTCTAGTTGGCATTGCAGTGCTCTGTAAGGAAGGAGAGCTTGCCTTCTAACAGCTTCCATCCATTCTATCCCCACCTTCAGGCTCAGCTGCCTGAGGAACAGTTTTGTGACAGCTGCAAATCTGCAGCCCAGCATACTGAGTAAACACATTTCAGCTCGGTATGTTCACTGCTGACATACTAAAGAAAACCTTCTATTCAAGAAGGTAAGGTATCTGTGCACTGAGGTGACAGCCCTTGGTAAGACTGCAATGCATCTTATCTCAGTTGTGCAAATTGGAGTCCTAATATTCAACTTCAATTTCTTCTGCTTCAAGTGCAATCACTAATAAAAAAGTTTTTCCAGCATGACATGACTCTCACTGATGACCAATCCACCCCACAGATGACTGGGCAGAAAGAAAATCCTATTGATTTACCTCAAAGATTTGAATTTAGGTTCCTCTTACTACTTCTCTTTTTAAAAACTGTTCCAGTTTTGCCCAGTTTAAAGGTAGTCATAGCAGCAAACAAATGCTTACATCCTTATCTGCAAATTTAGACCTAAATTTGCTGAGGCAGTGCAACTTTGTGTCTGGCTACAGTGGATTAGCTCTCAAATCCATTCATTTCACAAGTGTAAACTAAATTGACATGAAATAGATTTAAAAAGTACCCAAAGATTAATTCACTGGTTATTTTACTGATTTAACTAAATGATTTTACAACTTTGCTTTTAAACCAACCCAACACCGGGGTAAAGCTGACTAGTTTAACACTTACAATCCACATCCTCTCTGCAATTGGGATAAATAAATATTCCAAGAGCATAAGTGGGAAGATAAGCAAGAGACATACCGGTAGTTTGTCCCTGTTTAATCTCTTCAGCAGTCCTGTCTATCAGGACATAGAGAGACCACACGACGCAGGTGATGGCAATGATATGGAATGTTACAGAGCACATGATCTTCCTCCTCTCGCTGGCTGTCATCTGCAGCTTCTCCCACTGGCAAGAGACCAGGAACCAGAGACAGAGATTAGGAGTTTATTGGAGTTACTAGAGAGTATGAAAAGAGAACATTGATAAGAACAAACACCAGGCAGGAGACCAGTCTCCTCCTAAGAAGGATTTCCAGAGTCAGATGGCCTCATGGCTTTGTTCACAGCACGAGTGTGATGGCTGGCAGCTGGAGGCAGGATGGATGGCAGGATGGATGGCAGGAGCCATCCCAGTGCCAGAGGGGCCCAGAGCGCTCTGCTCCCGCCCTGAGCACGATGGCACCACCACACCCTGCTCACCCACACGGGGCAGCTCCAGCACAGACAGGCCCAGGCAGTGCTGCTCCTCCTGTGCTCCCGCGGGACAGCAGGCACCCACAGCTCAGTGTCACGAGCTGAGTGGGTACCCTTGCTCAGAACAGAACTGTGGAGTGGCACACGATCCAACTGAGCAGGGACACCTCACATGAGCTCTGAGTGCCATGGCTGCTCAGCTCTCATCTCCTGCCTCTGGGGCTTTCACTCAGTCTTCACACATATAGAACACCACTTATAGCAGTGATACTAACACTTCATTTTCAGTGTTTCAAGTGCACTTACATACATATGCCCTAAGAATATACAGTAGAATTGGGGTGACAACTTTTCTAAGTGAGAGAATGCAGCAAATTAAATCCCCAGATCTGTACCTATCAATAATGCTTATATAGCCCAAAAAACCCCCACAAATGTACTGCACAAAATCAGGCCAATGTACTTGCAGAAAGATACAAGGAAACTAGACAATTATTATAGATGCTTCTAATAAGCCAGACACACCTGGGACAACCAGAAGCTGTGTTTTAAATTTCTTTTCTGTAATTTTGCCTATGTATATGATGAAAGTTTTTGCATGTGGGACACACATCCCTCAGCACACCTGCTTGGAAGAGAATTATCATGGGCTTTTCTCACACTTTCACAAAATACATGCTGGGACATATAAACATCTCATGCATAAAAATGTGCATTTGATGTCTCATAGAATAATTTGTAGAAAAAGAGGACTTCAAAAAGGAGCCATAATGTAGAAGGGGGTGAGGATGACCTAAATGGTATGATTGAAATCATCCATTATGCTGAATTATTGCTCCCACTGCCACAAAAATGAGAATGATTGAAACATGACACAGAGACTTTGTGATCATCTCTGTGTCTGCCAACAGACACATCTCTTTGTCCAGCCACATTTCCAGGTATGTGGGCATCCAAACCTCATCATGGCACAAGAATTGAGTACGTCCAGGAACGGCATGCTAGACTTGTTGTACTAGAAAGCTATACTTTTAAAATCATTTTAGAAAATGATTGGACAAAACATTCCTTTTGTATCTCATATGTTAAAAAGAAAATTGCTTTTGTCTTTTGATAGAAAGTACAAATTAATCAAATTATTTTGCCAAAAAGCAACCATGATTGACCTATTTGCAAATGCTTTTACAGAGCCAGGAGGACCCGTGTATTGACTAATTTATAGCTCTCTTTTCTGTGCCACATCTTGGGCTCCTCTGCTGGACAATACCTCCTGTGAACTGCTGGCTCCCCAGTCACAAAACCAGCTTGCACCACCTCACTGCCTCAAGAAAGATGACTGCAAAGCAAAAGAGAAAATATTCTGCAAATTGCACACTAGCCCAGAGAGGAAACTCAAATCTGTGGGTCCATGCTGTATTACTCTAATGACACAGGATGTGGCATTTTCCACTTAAAATAGTCAGCAGTTCTGGACTTTTCAAGTGTTGTTAAAACAAACAAATAACAGTACGAAATTTAGATTAAATGTCTCTTTTTAAATTGAAATTTTAAAATTAAACATCTCTCTTGTCTGCTCTCATCTTCATTTGAGCCACAACACATTTTGTTCTTACCCTCTTCCTTTTTGAACAGCGCAATGCTGCAATATAATCTTAAGATACCAAGGAAGTTTAATTCCATTTCTACCCTCCAGACAAGAAGAGGCCCTATTACTTGTCCCATCTTGATCATATTCACCAGTTCCAGACTGTTTTCTCCTGACTGAAAGGCTGCCATAAGGGCTGAGTTGAAGATACACAGGCATCTTATCTTTTTGCTGCAGCTGAACCTCTAAAAAGACTCTTTAGAAGTTTCTGAGAGGTAAACTCTTTCTATTTATGGCTCTATCCCTACCTTCTGGCAATTTGTTTGGTTCCCACAGATGACCTGTTCAGATATAACTAATGATGCTGAATGACTCATTTCTGAAGGTGCACAACATTTTTTTTTCAAAGGACACAAATATTCAGAAAATGTTCCCCACCCACTTCAGGCAGAGTGAGCACAGAAAAAAACCAGCAGTCAACTGACAGCTACAGCAACTCTTCTTTCTTTGGATTCTCTAGAGTAACTTCTTTCCTGTCCTATGGCTGTGCAAAGTATCATCTGCACTGACAACAGAGCTTATGATGACCAAACTCTGTGCCAAGGGGCTACCAAGCCAAAATCTGCAGTTTTTTAGAAGGCAACGATCCACCACAGTCATCAGCAAAGGACATCCTATCCACTGGACATGCTAGGCTCTACACTCTGCAGACAGTACATCTCTGAAAAAATAAGAAATGTTTGAAATCTGCTCTATTTTCTGTTAGAAGTTACTTTTAGGATTTGGACCAGTTCTCATAACAGTTTTTAGATAGCTGCAGTTCATACTTCTCACCCTACATGATTTAGGCTCATCATAACTGAATTGAATGTTTCTCATTTATTCTAGTTCCAGACTGAGGTTACTGTTATTAACCTCTTCCATTTTGCTAGATATGGCAAGACTTGTCTGTGCTAAGAATACCAGTGACTTCCATCTCAAAATCCTGATGTAAGGACAACTGACCTTGAACGCTCAGAGGATGTGGGAGAACAAATCAAGAATAGAAGCACGAACCTGATCTTAGCACCTGTACTTTAAGTCATCAGATTTATGAAAGACACTTATCTATAAAACAAAAATACAGGTTCTAGCAACTTGAAAGTACTAAAACCTAGTCATTCACAGCCTAAGGAAAGGTAAAAATCAAAACACCTTCTACTTACAGTGTATTATTTTCACTAAATAAATTTGATCTTTTAAAAATAAAATCTATGAATTTTAACTAAATTACATTCAAGAAGTGTGATTTAAAGTAAATTTAATGTGAAACCCTCATATTTTGAAGAGGACTGAAAAGCTATGTGGATCTTAGAGCCACAAATTAAAGTAGGTAACTGTAATATAAAGCTCCACATTAAAAAAAATGTTGATAACTGTAGAGTTTTTGCTCTAAAAATCTAAAGAAAAAAATCACATTGGTGCATGGACATATATACATATTTACACATGCATATATATATATTTTTTTACACATTTAGACACATAAAGCTGCTGGGCTTTAACAGCTGTTATCAGAGCTGGTTTCCACTGATGTTGAATCAGGGTGAGTGTTAACTCAAATCCTTTTGTACCTATTCCAGACTGACCAGACTTACTAAGGAGCCACAAAAACCTTAATAAATACACGGTGGGTGCTGCAGGCTCGTGGACACAGGCTGTTCCAGAATGGCTCTCTGTTAAACAAAGCATGTCCCTGGGGCAGCAGGTCCTGTGCCTACCTTTCTCAAGGGCTTGAGCTTTGTCTCCATGATGAACTCATACTTGCACAGCTCGCAGCATCGCGTGTCCGAGCTCTTGATCCACTGCTGCAGGCAGGCCTGGTGCACAAAATGGAGACTTCCCGTGCAGTGACAGGGGGTAATCAAAGGGCTCTCATCATCTCCTTCACAGTGACATATCCTGAAGCAGAAGCAAAGCTGCTCGTTAGGAGAAGAGGAAGCAGAAAGGATGTAGAAGAGCCATGTAATATCTGTGATCACACATGGATGTTCACTGAGGATCCCGAGACATATAAATCAAAGGAATTGTTCCACAAAGGAGCTAAAACTAAACAATTCAATTGCTGCACAAGCACATACACAGGCACAAAATTAAGCACAGACACAGCTAAATAGACAGCTGTTTTCTCACAGATTAGGCACACACATGAAGCCTGACAGAAATGCAGTACCTGAAAGAAAAAATGGAGCAAGAAATGACAATGTTTCACCCAGACCAATAGCACTTAACTGCACATTGCATTTTAAACAGAGAAGATAGCACTTCCCAAGACAAAATATGCACAGAGAGGTACAGCTACTCATGTACTATGGTCTGAAATAGAGGATAAAACAAAATTCCAATATCAGTGGTAAAACAGTCCACCCCAGGATCATGAACAACTAATTTAGACAGCCTGGATTTTACACCAGTGATTAATTCCAATGCAAATTGCTAAGAGACAAATTCACAATGCCAAACTACAGCAGTGAATCTGAACCCCAAAAAACACTTACTCTAACTGGTTTTGCTTCTCCAACTCTTACTTACCAAGAATTGCTAAGGAAGCATCAGCTTTGCAAAATTTCCCATTTTCCTCACAGTCTAACTGTGCAAACAGCAGAGACATCTGATAAAATGTTACTACCAGCTGCTGACATTTGATTCCAGATTCAATTTATACACAACCCTTGGGTAGCATCAAGCATTGTGAAGTCCTTCTAACCATGTGGAAGAGGTCATGAATTAAAAAGGGGATGGTGAAGAGCTCAGGGAATGAATACAAGTTACTAAGCATATGTGAAGTAGGTTCTGGTCTGCTGCCATCCCTGTCTGTTACTGAAATCTCTTACTGATGTGTAGCATCTTGCCTTTTGTGACCTTGCTGATAGCTGGCAAGTGGAAATAAAGGTGTGGGTGGATTACAACAATATCGTGTTGTAATCTTGTTGTAATCTTGTTGTTGCCTGTACAGAACTAGATATGGTGGTAATGAGGGGGGAAATCAAATAATACTGGCAAGTAATAACAAAGTCAGCTTTAGGAAGTGTAGGAGAAAAACTAGCATAATAAAATGCTAGGTAGAGGGATTGGCCATTTGCTCCTGAACTTGATGACTCTTGCTCCTCAACCACATTTTGGATGTGGGACGGGGCAAACTTGCAGACAAGTCACCATGAATACAGTCCAGATCTTGTTGTTCCAACCACCTGTGCACATGATTAATCCTCTGTAGCTGGAATAAGGATACCCATCATTTTTGAACCTCACACTATGGACATCACACAGACCTACCACTAACAACTAGTGCTTAGATCCCCTTTGACCACGACAACCAGGAACCCTGTAACAAATAAGTGTGGTGGGATACAAACTGAGGGGGGAAAAAAAATCTAAAGCTGTATTCATCTGATCTCACAAGCAATTTTCAAGGAGTCTGTTTCCCTCCTGGTTCCTCTGTCCAAACCAGCAGTGCTTTCAGGACAACACATTGCTCATTAAAAGCCCAGACATGTTCAGCTTGACCTTTATGATGCATAGCTGAGTCTCTCATAGTACTCCCAGTTTGGGCACTGATAAGAGAAAAATACTAGCTCAGAACTCCAAATCTGAAATAAATTTTAGGAGAATTATTTGACTCCAAAGGACATTATTTTGCTTAGTAGCCTTGTTAAGTGCATCAGAGGGCTGCAGGACTGCATAGAGAAGGATGCATGCTTTAAATCACACATATTGTATTAGCAAGGTGACAGGGTAAAAGACAAGACAGAAACAGCACAAAGGCAGGGAAAGCAGAACAGTCACCACTGCACATGGAAGGGTTAAAAAAGTAGGTGGTTCTCTGGTAAACCAACCTGCAGGTATCCCCCGATGTGGACACAGGGGAGAGAGGGGGTAACTTTTCTGAGAGGGGGGAAGGGCAGTCAAGGTCACTGTCCTTCTCAACTGAACAGAGCGGTGCCCGCTGCTCTTTTGTTTTGAGTTTCACTGAGGTGCTGTCCTCAAAGACGTCATCATCTCCCATATCATCAGAGCAGAAGTCCGTGCTTTCCACCAGCATGCTGGAGGATTTGTCAGCTTGGAAGTGACTGGAATAGCTCTCCAGTTCATGAAATTTATGCAGGCTGCTGATGCTGGAGGTGTGGGAGAAGGAAAAAAGGTAACGCAACAGTTTTTTGCTCCTTGAGGAGTCATGGTCCACCTTGTCCTCCAGCAGGGGGATATGTACAGCGCTGTGGTTCTCTGCTCCTCCTGATGTGCTCGAGTAGTTGGAAAGGGAGGGGATATAGGAGTGCTTAGAATTGCTAAAAGAAAGAGGCCTGAGATTCAGCGGTTTCCTCTCTTTGAGATGAAATTTGTTAATCCTTAAACACTGCTCTTGATTCGGGGTCAGTTTGCCTTCTGAGCGTGTTCGCTCCACATAATCAAAGCACTCGCTGGTGCTCTGCGCCTTCTGGTCCACGTCATTGAGGGACTTGGAGAACTTCAGAGTGCGGGTGGGCTTTACATTCTTAGCAGACCTGAGTGCCTGGCCCCGATCCTGCCCACGGGAGTTTCTCTTTGCTGCATGTAACGTGTCCTGACAGATTACTGTCACAGTGACCCCTTGTGTCAGAGGGCTCTGGCAGTGCGGATTTTTCAAGACAACAGCAGACTGCACTGGACTGTGATGACAACACTCAGAAAACACTGCACTGGAACTGCATGCAGAACAGTGGAATAAAAGCACAGGAAGTAAAAAAAACAATTAAAAAAGAGAACATGTATAATTAAAAGTGAAGAAATGAGAATTACAGCTAGTGTGGGAATGGCAAACATAGCAGGGCCGAACAGTCAGTAGGATTTAACAAAGCAGTGTTAGACAGCAGTCAAGTCAAACAAATGGGATGTTTCAAGTGGGAACTCCACACCGCTTACTTCCCCATAAACATGCTTTTTCAGCTTTGTTTTTCCTTCATCTGAACCTTGCCTGAGCCTCACTGTAGCCATGCAAATGGCACACTTTACCTGCAGATGTCCTGGTTGGATGGTGTAACAGAAGTCCGAGAGAAGCTATGAGGGGCAGAGACAGAGGTTGGACTTCCAGCCTGCAGTGAAATTAAAACAAACAGAAAAACCCACAAGTCAGCAGTCAGTATGCAGAGCAATCACCTTCAGGGTGAAACACAGCATATGGAGTCAGAGATCACTCCAGGGCAGGTACTCAAGGGCTAGTTGTAAGAAAGTGACTTTCCTGTTACATGCGAGAAAGGTCACACAGTCTCATCTCTGGAGAAGCAGTGATCAAAACAGAAATGTTTTACCCCAAGGTCAAATGCAGACATCTCTGGAGTGGAACCTGCCAGCTGTCAAACACTGCACAGAACAATAGCTCAGGAAATGAGCAGTGCTACAGTAATTAGAATAATTAGATGGAAGTGTGTGTATAAACTAGTTGGAATTTAGCTATTGTGTAATAGCTAATCCTTCCTCTAACAATAACGGCAAGATATAAGAGGCTTGGGGTTTACTTCACAAAACAGAACCGTCAGTAATTCTGAACTCAAACACAACCTGAGCACTTATATTCCTTACCAGCACATGCACATGAGCACCATCTGCCAACCCAGACCATTCCCTGAAGTACTTTCTGTACTTTGTGAGGCCTTTCATCCTGCCCTTACTTGAACAGGATCTTCCATCTATCTGGAGGTGTGGCAGCAGTCGTATTTGTAAGTCACAAGAGCAGAGTGAGAAATGGAATAACCAAAGAATTAATGATTAGCTGAACGAACTCAAAAAAGTCAAGTGAAGCTCTTAGCATATTTAACACTTACTACACAAATCTAAAATCAATGTGCTAAGAAGGAGCATTGTCTCAGCTGTGACTCCCCTGGTTGTTGTTAGAGACCTCTTCTACTGCTGTAACCTGCACTTGGACAAACTTCTCAACTCTTCCTGGAGATTTTGGTGAGGAGGAGACCTGCATTAATACCCTCATAACAGAGAATCTTTAAACCTGGGTCTCTCATGTTCCACAGCTGCTGGACAGGATGCACTGCTCACCCACTGCTGCAGAACACTGTTTACACTTCAGAATTCAAACAAATGTTTACAGCTCTTTTGATCTGCACAGCAAAGCCTGAAACCCAGGAAAGAACAATGCAACAGAACAACAGAAATGTCAATTCCATACTGGGCTGCACAGAAACCAGCACTGCCAGCAGAGACCTGGGTCAGGAAGCCAGACCAGGGAGACCTCAGGTGACAAAAGGTGTGCTGCCACAGAAACATGCTGTGCCCAGCCCTGAGCCTCAGCTTAAGACACCAGAGCTGCTCAGTCATCCCTACTTTGATCACGCTGCAACACACACTGTATCTGTCTTGGGACTCGTTAATTCTATACTGAATTCATTAAAAGCCCCTACTGTATATTTAAACAAGGCTGCCACAGGCTTTTCTACTGTCATAGCAAAACCAAGGTTCCTTATCACAGATTATACTCTTATTTCTTTGTGAGAGAAGATACTTACACATGCTACTTTATCAATATAGATAAAATGATTGTGTCATGTAGTCCGAGCCTTGACAGCCTGGATTTGACCTTTCTAACCCCATAATCACCTGTCAGCCCTTTGCACAGAGAACATCACCTCCAGTGAGGAGCCTTGGAGCCATGTGCTTGTAAGTTACTCTGTACAGCCCGACTGGTTGCCTAAAATAGCTCAGTACTAAGGGTCAGTAGTTAGTTAATTGTGTATATTGACATTCCCATCTAACGCAATTCACTGAGGTCACAGCATGGCCTTCTGCACTGGTATTCAGATAATCACAGCAATTCTGAAGGTAACAATTCCTGGGATTCCTACAGTTCTCTGAAGGGTTGCCAGCAGGAACACATACACTTTTTTATATGCATACATGCAGGTGTCCACGCATATATAACACATACATGTTCTCAGTCTGCTTCCACAGGAACAGTGTTATCTACTGGTGAGAGAACTCAGCCTTTTCTTATCACATACTTTTGATTACATGCTGCACACCAAAACCCCAAGAACTCCACCCAGCCTAAGAAAATACAGGCATCTTTGAACTGAGCCATAGTGAACATGCCAATGGCTTGGGAATATTTCAAGATAACCTTCTTATCTGAGATGACACTTCTGGGTACAGTTGCTGTTGTCCCACTCTGGGCTGCACTTCAGTAACAGCAATTAAATCTCATTTTAAAGAACAAGGCCTGTCACATTCTAAAAACTTTATTAAATTATTCATTAAAGATAAAAAATTAGAAACAAGTCTTGTAGAATTTTTCAACTGATTGGAAGTCCAAAGGAAACAAAAAAGGTTTTTCCCCCACACATGCAAACTTTATCATTTCTAGGAGCCACATGATTCGGAACAATACTGTGACCCTACTACTTGTGCTACAAAAACATCTTGAAGTCTCAGCTAAGGATCTGGAACTAACATACTAAGCAATATGCACATTTAATAATAGAACACAACTCTCTTTTGTGCAGACAGAGAGTTATAAGAAGCTCAATTTTAAGTCTCTTATCAGGAGGAACTTCAGAACAAGGAGCTTCAGGCAAAGACAGATTTAGCAATAGAGCAAGGAGCAGAACACTCCACATCCCGAATTTCAACCTGGCATTTTGATTATGGGCTTGCCTTTATTTTATGGGCTCCTGAGTACTTTCAGCAAGTCCTGTATTCCATGTATGTGTTGGCTGCTGGCTCTTGCTGAAGTGCACTGCAGTTGTACATCTCTGACAGTCACCAGCAGAGCAGATGCGGTTGTGTCATTTCACACGTGCCAAAGGAGCTCTCCAGCAGTGCCAACACGCCAAGGCAGCAGCGCTGTGAGACCCAGCCGTACGAACCTGTCCCTGGCAGGGACAGGCAGAACAGACAGACAGACTTCCCTAAGGACAGACAGGGGGCAGGATGGGCTGACAGCCCTGCTGACAGGCTGCTCCTCAAAGCTTTTATACCAACATGGCAGGATTGACCATCAGCAACTTCTCATCATCTGCAGGAAGTTCTCCCTACCAGATTCATGCCATATTGACTTCCAGTGCATATTAAAATCAAGTGTCTTTAGAGAGGGATAAGAAACTGTTGGTATGGAGAGTGGTTAAAAATCATAGGAGAGATATGGGAAAGAGGCATCTGAAAATTTCAGGGTGATCAACTCCACTATGTAATTTTGGCAACAATTTGATAGGAATCAGCAGTCAGCTGCTGGAAGAACTTTCTTCCATACTTTATATAATGTATATGACTATAATTAAAATGATATCTAGCAACTAGAAGCAAAGCTGAAGTCAGCTTTCCCTTATTGTTTCTGAAGAAATTGAAAGGAAGACTCTGTCAGGAACTTTTTCTAGAGATTCCAGATCTAAAGATACTGGAGAAAGGAGGCTATCTATCCCTTCAAAATCTGCCCAAGAGTAACACAACCTGCCTGTAACACAGAATTAATGTTGACTAAACCCAGGAACAACTGCACAGGTTCTGCAGAGAGAAGAAAAATCTATATATGTCTTTAAAAAATCTTCCTCAAAACACCTTGAATGGACTGAGGGAACAAAAGAGGAAAGGAAACTCCTGCAGGTTCCTCCTTAATGGGGTGTCCTCATACCTACATGAAGAAAGAATCCAGCCCCAGGAGAGGGAGTTTATCACAGCACAGGGAGACTATCACATTCCTTACAAACATGACTGCACTGTGCTTCAGCATGAGATTACTTGCTGTTATACTTGGGCAAGGAGTATACTTTCATCTTCACAATATACAATTTTTCATGTCTTTTTGTTTCCCCAGTAACTTAGAAGAAGGGGTTTTTTAAACAACTTGTGTTTCCCTATCCCCAGGCTCACGTACCTGAACAGAACACCTCTGAGAAACAGTGATTTTCAGTGAGACTTGGTCATCTGATATATTACAGGACAGCTAAGTCTACAACTGAAAAACCTGGACTGCTTTTCTACAGACAAATGTTCACTGAATCCATTAAAGCTTCAGGCAACGGTGGACGTGTGTATTCATATGCTTTTCTAAATCTGTTCCAAGCTGATGAACAGCCTAAATGGATTTTAAATTTCATAGCTAGCTTAGGCTACCACTTTGTGTCTGCACTGGCTGCTATTCAGCCTAAGAATAATCTCATACATTACAGCGTGCTTCTGCTCAAAAGATAAAACTATACAGGTCGTCAGAAAAGACAAAGCATTTACATTTTTTAAGGAGTTCACTTTTGATTCCTTTACTGTGATCCCAGTATTAGCATTTTCCAAGTTTATCCCTTGGAGGGCCACGAAAATAAGACTACAAAGTGCTTCCCCTTTACATTAGAATCAAACCTCCAAAGCAATCAGATGACAAGAACAGCACACAGATGACCTGAAGGCATTTCCAGACATCACATCATCAGTTTCAGGATGTATCAGACACTTTAAAGGTAAACAATACCACTAATTTGAGAATAACTGTTTAGAGACCAGGTTTGTAAGTGACCTCATTTCCTCTGCTTGTAAGCACAATTCCTTAATCTATGAACTGAGGCCATCAATTACCACTACTGTGAAAATCCCTCTTTTAGCTGTTCCCAGTGACTAGCTTTGTGTTAGGGTCAATTTCTTCTATATTTAGAGGACGAAGCTTCTGTAAAGCTTAGTTATTTCTCTGTGGGGCTTATATGATGAAGGCACTTTGCAGCAATCAGTGGCTGCTTGGAAAAAATGCTGGCTTAGGGTAAACAGCCGAGCTGTGGATCTGGGCTGTATTCCCTTGTGCCAACTGGGGTCGTTTCAATCAGCACCAGTGCTCTTTATGTGTCTGAGCAGGGCAAGCTGGGCAAAATGAGCTGTGTTCAGTCCCATGACTAAATCAATTAAATCTCCTTCAATTTTTTTTTAAATTTCAAAACAAATATAGATTTCAGAAATTTAAATGTTTCACATATAGCAGATTTAAAAGGAACGTTTGAAATATACATACCAAAAAAGCAAAGAAAAGCCTGGAGGAATGCCACATCCCCCAGTGTGCAACATACTGCACACAGCCTTGTGACACCATATGAGGATCCTCCTACATCTTATTCCATCTTATTCCCTGCTCCTTTTTCTGCCCTTTCTGGCCTCCATCCCTAGCCAAGTATTCAGGTGATTGCTTTTTCTTGGCTTGGCCACATGTACTAGCATCTCTTCTGCCTCTCTTAGCATCTGCCTCTTGGAGAACTGCCTTTCTGCCCCTTTCTCCCGAGGGACAGCTCCACCTGGCCTCAACACTGGGGGTCTATATTCAGAGAGGTCCTGCTACCTCTACCAGCTGATTTCATTTTCGGTAGCACCATCTGTCTGCCTCTCTCCCTGATCACTTTTAGCCCAAGAGCATTGCTTTCCTCAGTCACAATAAGTAACACAGCATCCTCTCTTGGCTAAAGGCTGAGTTCTGACTCAATCCTTTCCACTCAAATTGCACTGTGCCACTGAGAGCAGTGGAAAGATACACAGTAATAATCACAGTGGGTTCCTAATGACATATCAGCACCAGTGAGGCTTTGAATCAAGTGTCACTGCCAAGAATTCGTAGCAGATTTGCTGTTGCTGTGCTGTAAGCTAGATCTGGGTGGAAAAACAATGGCTTAAACAGTCAGTTGCAGAAAGCATGACCATTATTTCTGTGCATATACCCACACACTTCAACACATCTGGAAATGCAGCATGTAATTGATTTAACCCAACTGTGGTTGAAAAGCTCCTCTTAAAGTTGCAAAGGATTAACAAGTTCTGTGAATTTCAGATAGGGCTATACAGACAGGCAATTTCCATACTTAGTCCTTTACATCTATCCAATCTGCCTTATTGGCCAGGTTGCTATGGTATTCTGAACAATAAAAAAAGGGCACCGTATTAAAGGGCACTTTCCTATTAAAACAACTAAAGAAAATTTTTCCATGTACTTAAGCTTCCGTGCAGTACTCCATTACTACAATCTTTCCTGACTTGTCACTTGAAATTGCTTGCAACAGCTAAAACACCTGTCAACCACAAAATAATTGTTGCAGTTTACCACTGAACTGCCTGGATGCACACGGCAGCACTCAGACATGTAAGCAAATCAAGGGCTGATTTCACTGATGGGACTTCCACTCTGCCCTTGTTTGAACTTATCTCCAGAGTGGAGAAAGTGCACAGAATCAATCAGATAGAGGTGACACAGAAGCAGTAAGAACATCAACACCTCTGGGAAGCTCACTTTGCAGCCAAGAAGTCTCCTCCAAAAAACTGGCAAGACTGACTTTTGATCCCCTCGAGAACTTTAGCTTTTGCAACACACAGCAGTCATGTTGAATGTTTCGGTATTTCAAGATGAATGTAAATATTGATGTCTCACTTGCCAGCACTCCCAGAGAGAGCTCTGCCAGAGTGCAAGGTCCTTCCCACAGCACTGCTACACTATCAGGTCTTGATGAATTAAGAATGAACTGCAGAGATTCACACGGGTACCAAAGTGCTGCTGCCAAAAGGTTTGTGGTGTTCGTGGAGACACTCTGGGAAAAGTACAATGATACTTAATGGCAAAACTACTATCTCTGCTGAACAAAACTTGAAAATCCAATTAAGGATCCCTAAGAAGGTAAGAACAGGGTAAAAAGGATCAAGCACAGACCCATTTTAGAAAAACCCACATGAGAATTTATACTTACACAGTTTTTATTTCAAAACCCCACTATATGAAGGCACATTTTCTGATGCCAAATGCAAAATGATCTCTTATCAACCCATGTGTCCTGGGTTGACTTTGTGAGGCTAGTGTCCCCAAGGATACAAGGAAACCAGGACACCATGGTAACAATACCTAAAGCTTGGTCAATATCTTGTGCACTGGGCATTTGCCCTGCTCATTGTTTAGGACACCCAGTAAGCCTGTCTTTCGGCTCCAAAGTGAAACTTGTCTGTGCCCATACAAATGTTTTATATGGTTTATTTATTATATTTAGATGGTTTATTTATATAGTTTATTACATTATATACACTGTCTCCTCTGCTGGAGATAGTCATGAACAGTTCCCTAAATCCAGAAGTACTCATGACACTTGTTATGTTGCAGCCATAATGACTCAGTCTTTCATTAGAAGTAACTACAAGCAGCCACTTAAACTGTGGCAACAAAAATTGAAGCCTGTGCACCCCATGAAAAGTACTGTTCAACCAGCACAGCCTTGCTTGCATTAAGGCTTTAAGCAATTTCACTTGTGTAAGCAAAATGTTGTCAGGCTTACAGCTAATAAAAAAATCTTATTTGCAATGCAGAAGTATATGGGTATGTATTGCAATAATTATCTGGGACAGAAGATACCCTTTTCCTATTGGCATAACAAAGCAATTATGCTTCAGATGTGCCCACTGGCTATGCCTGAAGAGTGACAACCATGGGTGGAGCATCATGCTTGCCTTACATGACCAGGGTCTGTAAAATCAAACATTTAAAAATATTTACACAGTCATGTCCTGATAACAAGCTCATGGCTTTAAAATAATTCGGTGTTGAAGTAACGGTAAATACCATTTAACCACATATTCTACACATAGTATGGGATGCACAGCTATACATATCTTACACAGCTTGATCTCGTAAAACATACTTGAGTAATGTTTTTGGAGCCACTTTCCCTCCAAGATAAGATCTCGGGCATCTGTCATCTACCTTGCTCCTATCAAGCTAAGGAGGCTGACAGAGTGAAAGAGAAAACCTACCGTAGCTTCCATTTCATTTGACCTGTAAAAAGAGTCTGCAAAACACCAGAGTTCTAATGTTTCAGCAGTGACTATCAATGACAGGTGTAAAAAGCATTTTCTGCTGGTGACATCATCACATGTATCACCCAACTTTGAAATGAAAGAAATCCCAGTATCCCCAAGTTTATCAAAGACTGAGTTACATTGAGCAACGTACCTTTGAGATGTTACTGGAGCGGCTCACGGAATGCCCCAAGGCCTTCTCATTCTGAAAGAGCAAGAACAGGATCACTGCAGCAACAAGTCACAGCCATGAGAAAAATTAAAAGCCAGCATTAGAAACAAAATGCCATGGAGAAAGTTTTACTGCTGGGGCTTTTATGGATGTTGTTTCTATTCACATCAGCCTGATTTACAATAATCACTGAATTGCTTTGTTTGTTTAACAAGATAGATATTACCTTGCAGAAAATCACATAGGCAATACATGTACAAACTAACAAATACTAAAACAATTATTTCTTTTCTCTGAGGGTAGTGTAAAGCCCTTTTACTCAGATGGCACCTATATTGGAAAGAATACTTCTCAGTATCATGAAGACCTGCTTCATCTACATTTAAAGGCAAATATCCAACCACTAATGCAAAAAGCTCTTGCTTCATAGTGGTGCCTGGAAACAATTGTGAATAACCACATGAACGTCACTTCAGGAAACAGGGTGGAATTACTGAGGAACTTCCTTTTAATACAGAACTTGGAATTAAATTGGAAATATCATAGAAGATGGAAATGTGGAAGCTGCAGTTCTCAAAAATGAAATTAGAGATGACTGTATCTGTTATTCCCTTTTCAGCATGCAGACTCTAACGCATAAGGATGACAATTTTATCTCCTTCAAAAATTAACTTTAGGTTTCAGCAAGATATTTCATCCTTTAAGGATACCTGGTTTCTGAACATCAGTTTACTGTAACTGGACACAGTTGCTTCACTTGGAAGAGCCTAGAAATTACAAATTACTTTGCAAAAACTTTTCTGAATAAAATCCAATGAAAAATATTTTTTCCTAAACAAGTACTACAAATGGAGTAAGTTGTAACATTCAGTTACAGATCTTCATTCCTTTAAGTTTGTAAAGCTAGGATGCAATAGGTTTGAGATTTAAACCCCTCTGACAAAAAGGCAAAGTTAGTACTTTTTCCTCTGGGGTCTATGCTTCTAGAAGGGGCTTCTGGAAATGCATCTTTTTGCTTGGGATTTTAGGAAACAAACCCTTTCACATTTATTCCTGAAGAGAATTTAACCTAACAGAGACACTTTGATTAACAGCACACTCTTCCCGTCTTCTGGGCAGTGACTGATCAGACAGAAATTGAGATCAGAAGTCCTACATCTATAACCAACAGGGACACGAAAAATTCCCCACCAGTCAACTGCTGTTAGTCCTAGATCAGCACACTGCTCTTAGACCTCCTGCCTATGGTTTGCTACAAGTGACCCTTCAATGACTAAAGCCCACATGAAGTCAGCCTGGCTGGCTAAGATACTACATCCATACTTTTGACATCCCTATGCTCCCAGATACCTCTTCCTACAGTGCATCCTCCACAGCAACTTCAAAGCTTTCTGAAGAGAAGCCAAGGCATAAAACTTTAGCATGTGTTTAAAAAAGCAAGATGCTCCTTCTTTACACCATCAGCTGCCTCTCAACACAGTCCTGGCCACTGTGTCAGTTGACAGTGTTCTGAAATTCCCTGTAGGAATCCAAGTATCTAGAAGACAATAAAATAGTATTTCCAAACACAAGGGAAGATGTGGTTAGGGAACACCACATGCCAATTTTGACTGATGGTCAAAATAAAAATCAGCAAGTATCAGAATTCCAGATTTGCACACTGTAAGGCTGAATTTGATTTTTGAAATCACTGTAAGCCTTTGTTACACAGGTAATATAATTCCTGGAACAGAAACAAACACACAAAGACCCTCAAAAATATGGACATAATGCTTATCCAATGACTAATTTTGGACAGGACTATTGCCAGAACCTGTATGGCTAAGAACTGGCTCCAATCATAGGGAGAGCCCAGCTGATTTCATCAAAGGCAGTGTAACCATAGCAACAGGGAAAAAAAAAAGTTCATTGAAGCTACAGGAGACAGGAGGAAGAAAAAAGGGGCAGGAACATGTTCTCAAGCTAAGCCGAAAAGAGACCAACACAAGCTGGCAAGCACAAAGACTTCCACTGCATCCGTGTGAGGTGTGGGGGCAGAGGCTGTGCTTGGCCTGCCAGGGATGCGTGGGAGGCAGAGCAAGGTTACACAGACAAGGGAGAGTGTAACCCTCGGGGGAGAAGTCTCCCTGAAGCAAGACAGGGGACAGTCTCAAATCCACACCAGGGTGTCAAAGACAAGGATGAAATGAATCAGAGCAGAGGTTTCTTCACATTAACTCCATGCCTCCCCTTCCCCCTCAAAAAACTCCTGTCTAGCTGAAGGAGATGCTTGCAAGGGAGCATGACTGAACTTGCGCAGGCATCTGTGTTGAAAAGGATGTGCTAAAATTCAATAAGCATGACAGGCTGGAAGACAAGACCTATATTTGCACAACACAGTAGAGGATGCAGAGTAAACAGACTTTTAGCTGCTGCCACAGAACCTTGTCTCTCTGCCTCTGCTCCCAGAACTGATTTTATCTGATAGATGTCAGGAGCCTCCAAGAGACAGATGCACATTTCATCTTTATTCATCTACTGTTGGAAACATACCTATCCGAGGTTTCAGTCAGCAGATGACTGCAAAGAATTGGTTTTGGTACTGAAAAAGTGACCATTTTAAAACAAAAAATCAGTTTTGAAAAGTATTCCCTTAAGGGCTACAGAGTGCATGCACACATACATTTAGGAAGCTGTGATTTTCCTAATGGACTCCTAAGCACCTAAGTGCTTTTTAACATCTCTGGTTCTTAGCCACATAAAACAGGTACATCCATAACATCAACAGGAAATTCACTACAGTAGATTTTAATAGCAGGCACAATTAATGAGGAAAAGAAACATTTAACACATAAAAATTATTTGAAAGGCAAACAAACACATCTCACTTTCCACTCTACATCCACCACCAGTACATTAAACTTGGCATCTTCTACAATTATTCCCAAATTAACACTGACATGGGAGTGGCAAGCTAGGCTTTCATGGTACTATCACTCCCAACGAATAAAAACCTTCAGAGGCTATTTCTAGTATGTTCCCACTGCACTGTAAGACATATTCTTGTTGGTAATCATAGCTCCAAACAAGCTCTCCTTCCCTCATGCAAAAGCATTCGGCTTTGCATGAAAGATCAATATAAAAGCAACATCTGCAAGTAAAGACCCTACAATTATCACCAGTTAAATAAGTGTCACTCTCCTTTAGCATTTTAGTTTTTCTGTATGGAATAATGGGAATTTTGCCATTATTCCATACAGAAATGCCTTTTGAAGTCATCCTCCTCCACTAGAACCACCTGGCAGGTGTTTAGCTGCTCTGAAGTCCACAGCAGCTAGTGCAGCTCTAGAAAAATGACTGAAAACCAGAAAAATTGCTACCCAGTCCTCAGGATGCAATTGCTTGCAGTTCCCAGAATCCTCCTCCCAGTTTTGCTTTCTTTTATTACCTTCCCCTTGCATTTGCTGCCAACTGTGAGTGACAGAGCTGCCTTCTCGCTTCAGCAGTTGCTTCAGCTCACATCCTCCTTTCTTCAGGGCTCTGCACCTTCCCTCTTCCATCTTGCCTGGCTCATTTTCATTTCTGCCACCTTTCCTCAGTTGGCATATCATCTCTCAAGTCCCTTCTGTCTTTCCTTTTACCTCAGTTTTTCACATATTCAGCATTTCAAGTTATTTTACCCTTGCTTCCCTACCCTATATATCCATTTTCCACTAAGCACAACAGCTACGTAATTCACACAGCCAAACCCAGAATTCCTGTGAACCCAAATTCATCAGTTCCTACCATGAGAGCCAGAGCAGCCACAGCTGCTCTTGTCCACATAAAACACCACTGTACCAAACTGGCCTTTCTCCAAACCTAGCTGCAGACTTACTGCAGTATCAGCAAGTGGGCACCCTGAAGAAATACAACTTAAATATCTTGGCCACATGAAAGGCAAAAAATATATCAGTAAAATAATCTGGAGTATTTCCAACACTCTGGTTTCAGTCGTTAAGGCAGGTAAATAGAAGACGACAGAGGAATCCATTTCATAGCTTGTGCAACTGCCTGCTGGTTACATCTGTGACTGCACACCTAAATCCAGTCCTCAGAATGATTATTGCTAAACCCATCTCCATCTCTGCTCACAGACCTGCAGAAGAAACTGCAAGCCAGATCCCAGTGGGTTAGCAAGTTGACTTTATTCTCTTTCTATTTGGGGAAGGAGGACAGAGGGCACCAGAGGATGGTACTCCTTTGTTCTCGAGACACCAATGGCTATGTGTGAACCTGGCACAGACTTGCTTCCTGAAGTCTTAATTCTTTAACACACCAGTGACCTGATAGGGCACTCTTTCCCCATTTTGCAGTATAATTTCCATGTTACATCATCTTACATGAAAACATGTAAGATGACATAACACAGAAATTGTAGTGGTAACATGGGTTGCACATGGTAACCTGTGCTGGATAACATGGGTGAAGAGTTTCACCTGAAGACAGGTGTTCTCCATCTAAAATCTCAGTAACAAAGAGCAGAGACTTTATTTTGAGGAAGATGTTATTGCAGTGCCACAGAGAGAGATCCTTACAAGAAAAGTGCCAATGTCTCAGCCCAAAAGAGACACAAAAACAAACCAGGTCAGACTGGCTAGAGCACTGCCAACTTGTGGTTTTCTACTGGACTCCAAAAAGCATTTTAATTTCATTTAGTGCATTACAATTGCATTTTACAATGACAGATTAAGCATGAGATTGATGTCAAGCAAAATCACTTACTGTTATCAACAATTCACGTCAATGAATTTCAACAAAGTCTTCTGGGAAAATGGTTGCTTTTCTTGATAAAAGACTTTGAAGAAGAGAATGAATAAGTAACAACTGCTCCAATTCATACAGCAATTCTCATTCTTAGGTCTGATTAGAATTACAGAATGGAACACAGAATGGCACTGCTTGAAATGGTGAGGTGCTGAAGTACTGTGTAGCTGATCCATGCACAGGGCAAAGCAGCAAATCAGAAATGAAGCTCCATTCTTCCATTGAGTCCTACGACTAGAGCATGAATGCATCACTGCTCTATAAACACGCAGTTGTACACACCCAGGTACTGTTTCAGGTTTCATGATTGTGTCAAATTTCATGACAACTTCTTCCAAGAACTCCTGCAAGTCTTGCTCTGCAACCCTATACTTGAACAATATATATTAAAAAAGAACATATGCTTTTAGTCTGGGGACAGGAATTGCTGCTACTGATATTGGCAAGTGCACTTAATTTTCGAAAGTAGATAGAATGAGAGGAAAGAAATGGGAGAACACTTCGCAATTATTTCCTTCATCTGTCAAAACCAATGGATTGTTAAGTTACAAAAACTTTGTCAGCACTAGATCTTGTCACTGACAGAACGCGACATTTAATTACTTCAGTAAGAAATGGTACTTTGTATCTTATCTGAATATGACCTTTATTTCTCTGGCAGTCACCATGTCATTGTGGAAGAGCAATAACTATCATCAGGATTCATCAATGATTTTTGCACACAGCTAGACAAGAAATGAGATTAAAAATAATGCCATAATGCACCTAGTCAAAAACATTAATGTCATCTATGCTTTGCATCTCTGCTCTTGTGGAGTATTAAATTGAAAATACTTGTGCAGTGTTTACTTGACACTTGAAAGCAAATCACATCACTTTTTTTTTTCTCCCCCTTTCTAGAGATACAGTGTAAGTAGGAATCCAACTCATGCCCCTTGCATCTAGTCCAGTATCTTCTGCTACTGGATAATCCCACTCAATTCCCAGCCACCAGCAATCCATGACTAAGTGCAGAAAGCCAATGTAAGATTTCAGATCTATCACAGGGGAAAATCTAGAGCAAGTTCACTGTGGATAACTCTAACTTGTTTATTCATATTCACATTAAGCCACTTCATGTAGTGGGAAACAAACTCAGAAAAACAACCTGAAGGCAAAAGATAAGCCTGAAAGTAAAACACAGAGAATTAACAAGCTTTATTCCAGGTAGTGAACTTACAGCTGTGCCTGAAAACATCAGCAACAGATATAACATCATGAGATCATATGGCTTTAACAGAAAAGACTGGCCAACAAAAGGAAGAGACAACAGACCAAATGGCTTCAATGGCAAAGTTTGAGGAACTTAAGAAATCAAAGAACAGGTTATGCCTTTTGGGGGCTTGGGGAGGCAGGTGAAGGAGGCTAGCAGATGACAAACAAGGAATAGAACTGAAAAGAAGTTCTAAGAACAAAGCAAACACAGCAGAATGTCGACGTTAAGGAAGAATCCATTGCCCATGCCTGCACCCCAGCACAGACAGAAACACCAGGCCCTTCACCTCCTGCCAGCCTGAGGAGCAGCTCTCAGAATGTCCATGGATGTGTCCAATACAATGCACGCTTGTAGGGCACGCAGTTCCCTCCTTGTAACAGATATGGTTACTTGTTGGGAACTGCTCTGTGCCTGGCTTTGCCAGTTTGGTCCTAGGACTCCAGGAGAGACACAATGCTTGGATTCTTTCTTGACTCCAGCCAAATGGTGGATAAGGTGAGAAGGGCCTTCTGTGCAAAAAGGCCCTCTTCTTCATGGCTTTGTTCAACATCCCATTTTTCTGGGTTTTGCATTGCTTTGCTTCACTTCCAAAAACTCTGTGAGGTGGTTCCTATCAAGGATAATCTGCATCTCCAGCTGCTCTTTCAAATGGACATCTGACCTCCCATCTTCCTTCTTTAACTGTCTGAGCTAGAAGATGATATACGTTTTCCTCTTGATGACCAAAGGTTGCCTCACTTGGAAGTGCAAATTTTTATTTCTGTACAAGACCATCAGTCTGGTACATTTCACTGAAATCTTATCAATTTGCACACTTTTTACATGCACATGCCATGTGTCCAATTTCAAGCAAAGAAAGCAGACTACAAAGTTTGGCACCCAACAAGTTTTACCGATGTCCTTACCTTGCTGTTGCCAGACAACCTGCCTAAAATCAATGCACGACTTTACGTGATGCAACACAAAAAAATGAATCCCTCCCTCAGGGAAAAAAAATCATATGAACTACAAAAGACATGATCCACAAATATACACCTTTCTTGATAATGGAAGCAGTACACATTAGGCTTACAGTAAAAATGCCATTTCAGACCATTTTGCGTATTTAACAGCAGAAAGACAGAGACAGGCACTGAGGAAGTCTGCAATTATAAACACATTAAAAGGAATAACATTCTATCTTTTGCAAAGTAATTGCATTTAATGCAACTGCTGGAATTCTCATGGTACACTAACCATGTCAATATGCCAAATCAATTGACTATTTTAAACATTCACAGATTAAAAAACCCTCTAGGCAACTGGTAACTCGGAATCTCTCAAGCTGCCAGCAGCCAGAGGAAGGCTGCAGAGCCTCTCAGAAGAGCTGGCCCCTCCTGGTATCTGCAGGGCCCTGCAGGTGCAGTGCCTGCTGTGAACCCCAAGCACGGCAGGATCAGGCCATGGTTTGGTTCCTGCTCCTTGGGCAGGGCGGCAGCTGCACCCCGGGCCAGATCGCTGCCTCTGCTCACCTAACATGGCCCACAAAGCTGCCCCTATCTTCAACTCATACCACCAAAGTAGACTGCTAAAAGAGTGAATTACCAAGTAATCTCTTAGCCAAGGTTACAAAGGACTCCTGAATCTAAAACCAGATTCAGAACAACATCAGAAAACTGTCTATTGCCCAAAGAAAGTTTGATACTTCAAGTAGTTTCTATATTGCTCAAGGATTTGACCTTCTTTTCATCCCTTTACATCTTAATGTAACATGATTCCTTATTAACCTATTTCTGACTGCTTGGATCACAAGGGCAAACAATGTTCCCTAGAGAAATTAGAGAAATCACTTCCCAAATGATGCTGGGAAAATGTTCAGGGTATTTTTGTTAACATTTAATATGATATGGCTAAAAGCACATGACAAAAGAACTCTTGTAAGAGTACTTGTAGATATTATATTTATTTAGCAATACCTAATCAGTATAGACCAGCTTGCATTTTTATTAATGCAGTTAGCAAAATATTCTGTCTGAAGCATTTCAAACTCAGTGTTGAACGATCACAATTTAGGTAAATGATCAACTAGGGCCTACAGATGACATTAAACTTACTGAGCCAAACACTGGGTAGAGCAAGATCCTTGTAAGACTCTAAATTGTGATGTTCTGGAGAGTTTTTATTACATCACATTTCTAGCAGCATTTGTTTGTAAGTTCAGAGAACTAAGGATAGTGTCTAAAAATAGCAATGTATTCAGCCATCCTTAAAGAAAACACTACTCTGGGAAAAAAATCACACCTAAGGGAAAAGGTACTTTTCATTTAAAAGATAATTTAAAAAATGCTTTAAGTTTTTAAATTATTAAAAATTATTTAAAATGCTCATTTAAAAGAGCATTTGAACTGCAGAATGAGAATTTTTTTAAGCATAAATGTGCTAATAAAGATTTTTATTAAATGATTCTTCAGAGTTCCTCATTAATTATCCAGAATACTCCAAATATGTTGACTGACTATATACCACCAAAAAATTTAAAAATATGCATGTGTGAATGCCCACATTTACATACTTTTAAGTTTTTTTAATTAAAAAAATCCCACTCCCCTGCTCTGCCTTGAAAGAACCCTACAAAACTAGAGAAAGCCCATATACAGCAAACTACCTTCTCTTTCCCCAAAACTCACACCCTGATCCCAGAAACAAAGGCAAAAACCTCTTGAGATGTAGCAGGCTACCTTACCCAGTAATCCAAGAGCATTTTAAATCATTTTGTCCAGGAAGCACAGCTGGTCTCACACAGAGCCTCACCTGATGCTGTGGGATGCAGCCAACTGGAGTCAGTCCAGAGTGGGCTCCCTGGGACTAGGGAGAAGAGCACTCCTGGGCACAGCATCACTCATGGGCACCCACTGCTGTTCTGCACTGTTTGCTCTGTGAACATTTAAAATCACTGCACTGCTACAGTACCAGTGCATGGCAAGAACCTGGCAAAACAGTGCTTTGAGACACCTGGCTACATCCCCAGCCTCCTATGCCACCGTTAACCACACCCTCCCACAGCCTGGCTCAGCAGGACATTTTCTGCATTTTTGAATTTCAGGGCTTCCTGCATAAATTCAGGGCTGAAGAAGCTAAGGTATGATACCTCCTGCTTTGACATGTCTGTCTGTCAGGACCATTCTGTTTGCTCACAGCTGTGGGTGAACAGCAGTGACTCAAGGCAGGCATTTCTCATTGATCAAGAAATTCTGTGATTTGCAAAAGCACACAGGATTTAACAAACTCTAAATTTGACCATCTGGGCACACTGCTGGTTCAAAGACTCTGACCGAGCCACTACCAACACTCTGACCAGAAGAGAAGTATTTCAGTAGCTACCAGTGGTAGTAGGTAGTTTTAAAAACACTAATTTACCTTAAGGCATGAGAAACAGAGATGAAAAAAATTGCACTGAGAGTCCGCTAGAAAAACATGTTTGCCTTTGCACATAGAAATATACACTTACAACTCATTCAGCTGGGAGAAGCAAAAGAACATCTACATCCTAAAGAACCCCTGTGCAGGAAGGGACAGCTGTGCAGTGCTTACACTGTGCAACACTGAAGCCAGTGAAGCTGTGCTGGCTAAATCAAGCAGGGATTACCCACCAAGGCAGAGCCATCAACCTGCAGGCCAACACACAGTAAAAGGAAAAGAAAAAAAGAGGGTTTTTTTTAAGCAGGTGGTGTGAATACAGGGTATGGTATCGGTAGCTGAAAAGAGGATGCTCCATGTGGGCAGTCTCAAAACCTAAAACCTAGAAAACAGCAGAAGATTGTCTGAGGCAATTGGACGGGAGACTTACAAATCCTACCAGCTGAAGAGAAGAAGCCTTCCAGGAGAGCACTGCTGCTCACCCATTTGGGAAACTCAGCACACACTGTCTAATAAGGAGGGCTGAGGTTTCTGTGTGTCTAAAGGAGCCGAATGCCAGCAGCTGCGTAAGAACTAAATTTACCACCACAGTCCCAGGAACGCCTGCATTTTCTGCTAAAATAAAATCTCTGGGCCATTAGCCTATTGAAACAGAAGCTGTTCCACTTAACTGAAGACATTTACTCGTTCTCTTTCTGCAGCTCTCATGCTCCAGTTCCAGTGAAATCCTGCTCGGTCTCGGAGTTTTTTATGGAAACACACATGCATCAGCTCAAAAGTACTGACATTTCTCAAGTAGTATTAAGCAATTCATTTCTTTGGGTTTCTCTGCCTCACTCATTTATTCCTATGAAACAGAAAATGAACTGCAGCTGTGGAGTGTGCTGGCTGACCTACTGGGGACAGTACTGCATTCCTGCACTGACATAGCATTTTGTAAAGTTTACTTCCTAAGGGGAAAGGGTTATAAATAAGTCTCATATTCACATTACATCTCCTGATCTCTTTATTTAGCTAAAGCTGTGAGTGAGGACCTTTTTTGTCACAGGAAATTGCATCAAAGTTATCAGGAAAAGTTTATTAACTTATACAAGTTGACTTTTGTCATACTGTCTTTGAACTGAGCCCCACCAAAGCTAGATTTTAAAAACCTAGTTTCCATCTTTTCTACACTCACTGCTCAGCACATTCATTATCTGCAGAAATAACACTGGCTATCTGTGAAATCTGCAGCTGGTTTAGAAAACAATGCATATTATTAAAATACATAATTTTGTATTTTTTGAAGTAACTTTTAAAACATCACTAAAAGATGTAAAGAACCACTAAATAATTAAAGGCATTTTCTTATACTATCTGCAAACACATATAATCATACCTCTAAGGAAGGCTGTTTTCTCTTAGCCTTTACACCTGTAATTAAGCAAATAGCTGAAACAATGAAAGGGGCTTCACCACTGGTACTAGAATCCAGCAGAGAAGATTCCCTTTGAGGGTAGGATCTTCAGTTTGCAAGCTTTTATGCCAGTCACTTAAAACTCCAAGCTTTAGAATCCCAAAGTAACAAAACAGGCAGTCTTATCCTGCAGCTAAGAAAGAAGTAGCATAACAGAGAGTAAATAACAAAAGCAAGAGTTCAAAGGAACAAGTGGCCAATTTTCCACACAGATACTCAGAAAAGCTGATACTTCTCTTGAAAGGTTCCTTAAGACCATCTGCTGCTAGTATCCAAAATGACAGAATAAATGACATAAAAAAGAAGATGTAAAACTGGAAGAACCTCTCTTAGTACATTAAAATATTTGGGTAACATCCACACTATCACTGAAAATTAGGCTGTACTACAGGATTGAAACTTTGGTGTACAGTGCACATGCCTTCTTATATAGCACCTTTTCACCAAAATAGTATTCCCCCTCCAGAGGAAACATTGCAGTTGCTCAGTGTTGAACAGCACTAGAGAGCAGCTCAAAATAAGAGCAGAACAAGATGATACCCATAAAAGAGACATGATGAGGCCAGTTTGCAATTTACAGCCTCTTGCAAAACACACGCCTGGAGTTTGATATCAGTATCCTGGAGCAGGCAAATGTGGCAGTTCCTTGGCAGAGGAGAAACCTGAGGCACAAGGAAATTATGCTGCCCTGAGTGAAATTCACCCCTGTTTGTACTACTGTTGTATGTGGTGTTGCTCTGTGTCACAGCCAGCAGCTGTGTCCTGTTACAGGCACGTGGCCAAAGGTGTGTGTGGTTTGCTCAGGATGAGTTTCATGTACAGTGAGGCCACGCCAAAGCAAGGAAAACATAAGCAAAAGTTCTCCCCTCCTTTCTTCTTGGTTGTAGCATGTAAAGCTCCAAGCTGGATCTTGTCAGGGCACTGATTTTCACATGGAGCATCAGATTTTGGGATCTGCTTTAAGAGCTGCCTCCCAGAGCCCATCACTTGGCAGAACACTGACTACTTAGGAACTGCTTCCTTAAAGCCAGAGTGATGTATTTCACTCCACCAATCTCATTTTGCCCCCAAAACTTTTCTATTTGTCCCCACCACTTGTAAATTTAATCTGAAATTGTCACTGCACTTCCCTGGCTCTATAGTGACCTTTAGTTCTCTAAAGCATGAGTCCATAAGCATGCAGAAGGTCCTCATTCCCCCATACATGGAAGCAAGAAAACTGAAGGTGATGCAGACTGATATATATTCAAAGATGCGTAATTTGTTTTGTTTTGGGGTTTTTGTTTGTTGTGGGGTTTTGTTTTTGTTTGCAATTTTTTGGTTGTTTCTTTTTTTTTTCTGCAAGCGAGGCCCCACAGCATAGGGAATCTTGGACAAGCTTGTCCAAAAAATTTAGGCTTCCTTTAGGTGCTTGGATATTTAAGTTTTCCAACCTTTGGCATACTCAGAAACCCTGATGCCTGTTGCTCCCAAGCACATGGGCATAACAGGAGCATAGCAGTGTGACTGAAGGAAAAGGATTACATTTCAGGAGGGACACTTTTTGGTGCAAGACTAGAGGCTAATGGAGATTAAAAAACAGGAGCTGCTTCCCAAAGTGACAGGGGGAAACCAGCAAAGCCCACACATCAACAGTGCCTGTAAGAAAGCATTGGTTTGTAGCCTTCAGCAGCAAATACAGTGAGAACAACCAATGAACCAGTGACCACAACAAGTGCATCTTCAGCCACACCACCATTCCCAGCCCCATCTTAACTCACATCACATCCGCATTTCTCTCTCTTTGTGCCTTTATCATTTTCGATTCTTCTTAATATACTGCTCTTCCCGTATGAACTAGCCCTTTTCTCCTATCTTTCTGCTCTTATCTATGTTGTCTTTCTCTGTATCCTTCCCCACCCCTACAGTACTTGGAAATATTTTTTAATTCAATTCAAGAAATGCAATTTGCGATGTTATACAAAAGAGGGTGACTTCCATATCAAGAATCTAGAATGGATAGAAATACAGTCACCTTCATAAAATCCAATCCTGGGTGCAAAAGGGGACTCCTGTAAGCTTTAGAAAAAAAGACTGCAATAATTTTTAAATCTAAAAGGATTTTATTTCTCTGCCAGCTAACACTCCTCAGAAGTGGAGCATTAGATTTGGCTTCCAGTTCAACATACCCTTCTAATAAATACTTACAGATAGGGTGTTTTTATTCCCTGAAAGATATGGAGTTAGGCTCACTATACAAGAGTTACAAACGCTCTTGGAGGGCCTAGAACGACTGGAACATTCTGTCTGGTTTTTAAAAATCAGTCTGGTAATTAAAAATCAGAATACTGTGCCAAATTCAACTGATGCTTGCAAGAAAGAAGAGAATTCAGGAGCAGGGCTGTGTATTGCTCAGCAACACAACACATGGCAAAAGGCTGGAACTGATTCAGCAATCTTATAACTCAATACAAGAAAAGATGACTACAGCAATCAACAAAAGGCACTGAGAGGAAAGGATATTGGTGTAAAAACTGGAGGTTTTACTGGAGTAGGAAGACTGCCAGGCATATTTATGTCAAATGCATTAAAATGCACACACAGATATACATAAACATATATTACAACCAAAAAAAACCCCACAAACTACATTTTGTTTTCATTTAATGGAAAGAACCTGCACTAGATGGGGTCAAATCAAGAGCTATAGTAAACTAAGACAAAGAAGGCCTCTCAGAAGAGAAATCCTTCAAGTTTCACCTCAGTGTCAATGACAAGGTAGTTAATTCTTTGCAGACAACAGCAGAGAAGACAAGTTAGGCTAACCACTGAGGAAGGGCTGAGGAACTAGGAGGTGCACAGTCAGACCTTTATGGCCTTGGACACTAAACCTTCCCAAAGCTCAGCTGAAAAGAATGGGACAGAGTCAGAGATCATCTCTGAAAAGCGCTGACAGGTAAAAGTGGTTCACATCTAAAAATGGTAAAGAAGAAGACAACTTGCAAAAATGCTTGCATTACAATGAGCAGATTCTCTTCCCACTGCTGATCAGGAGCTCATGTTTCCTTCTTGTTAAATTCACACTTCTTGCTATTGCAGATGCACTGTTTTCATCTCAGATGTATGTGTTCATCCTTCATTTCCTTTCAGTAAAAAGCATGTTAACATCTTCCCTAGAGTCAGACATGTAAGAAGGCTTCTCCTTGTGCTTCTGCAAATCAAAAGCAGCTGCTACATGGCATGGCATGGCAGAAGTGAAAACTCTTAAATAAAAAGCTGAGGAGCAAAAAAGGGAAAGGAGGACAGAGCAAGTAATAAGCAATACAATCTGCAAAACAACTGAGGAAGAGGAAAAATAAATAATCCTCCTCTACCCCTAATTTTTTTGCTTTGTTTTTCTAATGACAGGATGTCACTTACGGGTTTTTTTTTTGAATTTCACATGAGAAATATTGGTCTTCTGATGACAGACAATTTGCACAAACCATTAATGGTTTGAAGCATCAAGAAAAACTAGACTGAAGAGATTGATTCACAAGCTTTTTCATGGGCTAATGGGAGACTATCAGACAGCAAAGGAGAATGCAGAGTTCCTTTTGAACTGTACCCACCTAAGGAATATTCTTGTCCCTGTTGTACTTTACTCAACTTTGAGATTAATGGGCTGGGGAAATGAGCAAAACATCCATCCTACAACTGCTGCATCTCAGAAATCCTTCCACAGAAGAACCTCAGCTCCCACCACTAAGTTTCTTCCAGTTGTCATCTGCCATAATATTATAATAATTTTGTAGGATACACAGTTTCTTGATCAAAAGACTGAAATAAAAGACAAAAATCTGCATTTGGGTTAGATTATTACTGCATTTACCAAGCTTGAATTTTTAATATGAATCTGGCCTCTGTTCTCTTCGTTTTTAAAAAAGACTGTCTTTCTTGAGTTATCACATACTTTGTCCTAAGCCTGTTCCTCTCCACACAGGACTATGTACATTATGCCAGGTAACCAGGAGACAGTCTCAATCTTACCTCTACAAGGGTTTTTCTCCAGTACAGCTGAGTGAGACAGAGAAGAAAGGTTTATAGAAATGGCTTCTGCTAATGAGGTACAATTCTCATTATCCATTACACTGGTGCTTACAGTTTATCAGGAGGAGTGGCATCCTCTTCTTTTTAAACCACACTGAAGGTTAAGGCAACGTGAGAAATGGGCTTGGTCCTGGTACCACTCTTCAACTCCTCTTTACAGTTAATACAGCATTTTTGCAGAAGAGAAAATGCCTAATGCCTAATTAAGAGCTTTGATAGGGTTGTAATTTGTTTAAATGCCATAGGTAAGTCATTAAAACCATGGTGCAAAATACCAATATGAAACTCCGTGCCTCACACAGTCAGTGAAAGTTTGCCTATCAAAACAAGGAGAGAGGATAGACAGAGACTTTTTAAAATTTTTTTTCTTTTGCCTGTCTACTGTATGTTTGCCATTTAAATACAGGTATTTTGGTAAATCCTGAACCTTTAAAGTACAGCTTAGGCTTATAGCTCTCCTACCCTTGCATTAAGAAAGGTAGTGAGAAAGTGTCTTAATTGTGCAAATGCTTTCAGTTGAAAAGCTGATGTGGCAACGATGAGGTACTGTCATAACAACTTGTCACTACTTCAAGGCTGATGCAAAACAACAGGGACAGTTATAAACCACTGTCCCTTAGAAACCAGCAGCTCCCAAGCTTTGTACACAAAGCCATTTCAGGGACACTGACTGCAGCTAAGCTCATGTTTCTTGATTTAAGAGTTTCTGTCCAACTATAATAACTATACCAGACTGCAGCACAGATGATCCCTAAGTCAACTCCTACTCTGGCCCTTAATTGTAACCTGGGAAATGAAAAAAGCCAACAGAGGTCAGGAGACTAATTTCACTTGAAACAAGGGATATTTTTAGGGAAAACAACACGCTGTGAGTACTCTCACAAAGACCACTGTGGGTGCAGGGCCACAATTATAGGAGAGGAAAGTATTAAAAAAAAGTAAAATAGCAGAAGCAGAGTTCCTGAACGATGCTGACAGAAAACACAGGGATTATTACCCTAACCAAGATGGCCCAGCCTGGATTTGAAAGTAGAGCTGGTGCCTCAAATAGCCTAAGGTATTACATCTGGTTCTTCAAACTAATCTGACCCCTTTGAGACAGACAAATACTTCCTTGGGGAAGAGTGCTGTTACATTTCAACATCCTAATATTACTCACTGACTGTCAATTGAGATAAAATAAGTACTCCAGCGAGTCATAAAACACTGATTTTCCATTAGACAGCAAGTGAGAAACTGAAGACACGTAACAACAACAAAATTAGTAGTTAACAGAAAGCAGATGGAAGGGTAAAAACTGTTCAACTATTAACTTAATATCAAGAAAAAAAATAAACAATGTGTAGTAACCACAGAATGCCTCAATATGGAGACCAATCAACCAACCCAGTCATCATAAGGGAGCCCAAATTCATTGGTTTTGACACTGCTTCCTGTTACATTAGGCAAAGTTGGGAACTCGACATTAAATTAGAAAAAGAGAAAAAAGATCCCCAGACAAGAGAAACACAAAAAGCCATGTCAGCAACATCTCAGCTGCCCATCAGAAAGTGCAGAAACCAATCTCCAAATGAACATTTTAAAGACATTTCTTCATTTGCCCAACACTCTCCTGCTACCTCTCTTTTGAACTGCCAAATTCTACCACTGAAGAGCTTCAGACTCCCTTTCTAAAAATAGTTAAAAAAAAATCATGCATCTCCACAGTCTTTGCTAGGACTTAGTTTAAGGACTGTCTAGGAACGTGCCAGTTCATCACCAGCTTGAAGCATTACTGGCTCTAGTACTCAGAATCCAAACTGTTCACCACCTTTTAAACAACAATTCAATTTCAGTGAGCTCTTATACACAAAAACTCCCCTATTACTCAATTTTCAAAATTATGAAATTAGCTTAACATTCATAAAACAAGTGCATACATCCCCCATTCACGGAAACTGAGTACACCAAAATACATGATAAAAAGAAATCAATCAGCAGCACTGCCTGGTAACTGCAACAGAGGAAGCAAATCTTAAAAAATACACATTTCAAGCATTACTCAATTTTTTTTTACTAAGATTAAAAAAAAAAAAAAACCAAAAAAAAACCCCAAGAAACCTTTGTCTACATAAGGTTTCCTTTCAGTTATGTGCAGGACAGATGCATGGGAGTGTTCAAAGCAGAGATCCCAAAACTACCATTTCTTTTAGCATACTCATTGTTTTAGTATTGTTTAGATTTTGCTTTTGAATGTGTTACACCTCAGAAAGAACTAACAGTATGTTTTAGTTGGTTATTTTGGTTTCTTTGTTTTTGCTGAAGGGGTGAGGATGATGATTTGGTTTCTTGTCTCCTTTTTTATTTTTTATTTGTGGTTTTGGTGGGGTTTTGGTGGTTTAGGGTTGGTGTTTTTTTTTATTAGGTTTTTTTTTTTCATTTACTGGGACTGAAATTTAAGGTGGATTTTCTTCCACCAAATGAGGTTTCAGGAGAGCAAGGCTGTCTGAGGTTACCACCTTGCCAAGAGGTCATTGTGTCCCTTGCTAAAAGGCAAAATAGAAAAAAAATGGATGAGTCAAGGAGGAAGGGTGTGGTGGGGAAATAATCTAAGTAGTCTTTCTGCCCTGAATTGCTTAACTGAAGAAATGGGAATATCACTCTCTTGCAGTGCTCTTCTACATAATCTCGCCTTCTCCAAGCCAATAATCTCTTTGGAGCACATTCTATGTTTTTAAGCACTTCTGAACAACTTTATGGTACCCTTCTGGTGTCTGCAATACATCAAAATAGAGAACTTGGAAGAAACAGCGCTGGTGGATATGCTTTGTCCAGCTGTAAGAGGAAAGGCTTGAGTAGAGCTGTTTGGATTTCCTCACAGCTAGGCTCATAAAGCAAGCACTTAAATAAATGAAAAATTCCTGCCAAGCAGGAGACAAAGTTCAGGGCTAGGGTATTTTAGCTCATTTCAAGAAGGGCAGCACCCAATCAGACTTTATAGAGTCTGTGAGGTGATACTGGCAGGGAGAACTGTTACCTCCTTCAAGCCCACTGTGGGACTCCCTTGTGAAAAACTAAATCACTTCAGTGAGAGTAAAAAAGGACATGAACTTCACAGGCTTTGCTCCTCAGAGAAGCAATAGAACTTTACAACATAGATTTTCAGAGACTTACTTTTCTTTAGCCAATCTGATGCTCTAAAGCTTTCTTTCTGAGATGACTGGCAGAAGCATTGATTGTTTGACTGCTTGTTCTTGATTATCTCAGTTTAAGCCACAGAAGGTTCCCACACTCTTTGTAACAGCCACCAAGCAAATACATTCAGCAACAGTAAACAGCACTTAGCAGTTACTTGGTGAGCTTGAAGTTAAGATAATAAAGCAGCACCAGAAAAGCTCCTAATCATTGCCTTTGGCTTTCATTCAAATATAGCAGACAGATCATAGAATCTAGGAATCATCCAGATTGGAAGAGACCTTTGAAATCATCAAGCACAACCATCCACCCAGCACCACCCACTGTAACCCCTAAACCACGTCACCCAGCACCAGATCCTGATGCCTCTTAAACACCACTGGAGTGATGACTCCACCACATCCCTGGGCAACTTATTCCAATGTCTGACCACCTTAACGGTGAAGAATTTTTTTTCTCATATTTAATCTCAATCTGCCATCTCATCTTTGGGCCATTTTCTCTTGTCCTCTCTGTAGGCAGGGTAGAAGAGACCAGGTCTCACTTCACTTCATCTTCCCTTCAGGCAGCTGCAGAGAGTCATGAGGTCCCCCTGGACTCTCCTCTTGAGACTAAACAAACCCAGCTGCTCAGCCATTCCTTGTAAAACAAGTTTTCAGATCTCATGAGCCTTGCTGTCCTTCTCTGGACACACTCCAGCACCTCAATGTCCTTTCTGAAGTTAGAGGCTGGAACTGCAGGCACTTGAGGTGTGGCCTCACCAGTGCTGAGTGCAGGGTGATGATCCCTGCCCTGGTCCTACTGGCCCCACTACTCCTGATCCTGGCCAAGATGTCAATGGCCTTCTGGGCCATCTGGACCCACTGTTGGCTCATATTTATCCGGGTGTCAAACAGCACCCCCAATCCTTTTCTGCAAAAAAGCTCTCAAGTCACTTCTGCCCCAGCCTGCAGAGAGCTGCATGGAAAAGGAACACAGACTCCAAGACACATCAAAAAAAGAGTATTTTTAGGAAATGCAACCGTAAGAAAGAAATGAGTAACTTTAGCAACAAGTGGAAAGAATCTGTAAGTGAAAGCAACATATCTAGATGAAGTGAAATTTAACAAAAATTAAATCCTAATGTCAAAGACACATCAAGTAGAGACATGAAAGGGAAGCAGAGCAGGCCACAAAGAGACATCAAAAAGCAGAAGAGGTGGGAAGAACAGCATACTCTGAAATTCTCTCTGTTCTTTACAGATTTATGAACATGAAAAGATCATACAGAAAAAGTTTCTCCTTTTTAATGTGTGTCTTGGTTTTCTCAGTAACTCAATGCAATAGTAACTTATCAAAGTTTAGCTCTGCTTTGTAAGTTTGACTGAACTGTCTATTGACAATTGCCTGTATTTGACCTTCTCTAAATGCTCTTCTAAGATTATCATGCAGGGGCAGGGCTTCTCCATTGAGGCCGGCTCATTTCTACTGCAGCTGACAGGACTCCTGCACTTCCAAAATCCTTTGCAGTCCTTTGACATAACTCACAGTGAAGGAGTTATGTGGCATGCAAAGTGTTATTAACAAATACACAAAGTACAACTCTGCATATGACAGAGAAAATTCTCTGTCAGACCACTCATCACTATTTGTGCCATATTCCAGTATATTGGGGAGGCACCATTATATGTGTGATGATATGCTGACTTTTGACATATCACATAACTACCTGCCTCTTCTTTTACCCCTCCCTAGGCATCCCCTGTTGCACACTGCCACAAGGTGCTTTGTGCCAACCTGGTAGAGCAATTCCCATGTTCTCAATTCCAGCCACAGTCTTAACTTTGTTGACAACTTTAGTACTCTGGCTATCATGAGTGTAAGGGGCTCTTTGGGTCTTTGAGTCAGTTTTCTGGATTAATCAGCATTCATGAGATATGCATTTAGTGCTGAAGGGTTCAAGAAAACATTATTTTCTACTCCTGTACAGGGGATGAGTATCTCCCCTGAGAGAAACTGAATTGAAATCTTAGTAAAAAATCAGCAAATCAGAAAAACAACAATACATGACAAGAAAAGGAAAAAAGAAATGCCACTAGTGCCTCAAATACCTATAGTGCAGAGATGCAGACCAAAGCATCCTATGATGACACTGTAAAAATGACAAAGCCAAATTCCTCAAATCCCAGACTGCAATTGTTGCTGTTGCTTCCTTCCTGACCCCCATTTTCTCAGTGCTTTCAAGCTGCCAGCCTTCACTAGTTTCACACAAACTCCCCCAGAAGCACAGGAAAGACACAGTGGCTAAAACTCTCTGCAGAGTCCAGTGCAGAGGTGGTCTGACTTCGAGAGATTTAACTGGCCTATCTGTATTCATGATTTTATATCTCAGTCCAAGGTCATCAGCATCTGTATGCCAACATTTACAAACGGTGTTGAAATGCCTTTCTGTTAGCTTTAAGCTCAGATGTTGTGTGTGTGTCTGCAATTATCTCACTTCGGGATTGTTCTCTAAACATTGCTGAAGGTCAAATACATAGCCAGGTAGTTCCAAAGCAAAACTGCAATGACTATCATTTCTTGTATGCAGAACATTAAAATGCTACTTTACTTCCAGCCTGCTCACTTGCTGTTACTTTAATATGAATGCACAAACGAACTGGACCAAACCTGAGCTGTGCCAAGACAGACATCACTCAGCCCTTTCCCCAAGACTTGCTGAGAAGCAGTTGCAGCTTGGCACATCTCTGCACTTCTGTGCTTATTCAGCTCCCAGTCTGGGCTAGTCTGTACTGACAGTCATGTCCTGACTCACTCGAGTTGCAGTCAGTGCACGGAGATGCACATGGGTGTCTGCTATCCCTCTGTCTCCACCAAACCTGACACAAGGTCACATCCCTACTGTATTTCTTCCCACCCTGCAGTCACTCCCAGGTGGGAAGAAATGTCCAACAGCTTTTCAGTTGTTTCTGCTCAGACATCAGAGCATCCTGTACCCTTTGGCAATGAGATGCAGAAGTCTGGGGAGGTGTGGTGAGGCAAAGTCTCTGTCCCTCCCCTTACTGACTCTCCCTTGTCACCAGTGGCCAAGACGCGCCCATGATGAAGTGGCCAAACCCAGTACAGTGTTGAGGCTGAAGCACAAGGAGAGGATGGCACCCCTTTGCACTCCTCCACCAGAGCCAGGTGCAGAGATCTCCAGCCTGGCATGCTGCCCATCCTGAAGGAGGTGCAGAGGACCCTCCCTTCTGCAGCCCCACCACTGTTTCTTCTCCCAGCCACACCCATGGCAGGAAGGCAGTCACTGTCCTCCCCCTGCTGCTGGCAAAAGAGGGAGTCTTCCCTGTTTTCCACTACTTTTCCCAAGGACATCACAGATGGATTTAATTTAAATGCTACTACAATATGATGCTGCCTTTATATGACAGAACTAATAACTCCTCTTCCACTCAATGCTTTAAAACCAATATAACCATACTCTTAATTTCAGTTTGGGACATTTCTTGCTGCTGTTAAATAGGGAATATTTAATTGTATTTCTAATTCTTCCACTAGAAGCCTTTATATTCCATTACAAAGACACTAAGATAGGAGATGAAACTCGTAAGGAGTTTTATCAAGCAAGCCTCAGCCCTGCTGCTTGCCAGCCTGAATAGAGGGTATGTTGTTTCCTCTTCTGGTTTGATTCCAGCTCTTGACAGATCTACAGAAAACAACAAAAATTTGATTTCTGCCCTTTTCTTCCTTATTTATTACCTTTTTTTTTTAATGTTCAGTACAGTCTTTAACCTTCCAGTATCTCTAAGTACTGCCTGAAGTGTTCCGTTCAGTCAAAATATTTTTCTCACTCTTAGAGAAAAGTACGGTCCTGGTCTTGGACCTAATAAAATCAGGTAAAGAATTCTGCTGGCCAGCTTCCATGAAACAAGTATCTTACACATTGAAAGATCACATATTCAGTTGTAAGAGAATATTAGATTGCCAGCTCTCTATCGTATGGCAAATGTTGAAGCATTGCAAAATTCAAGTAAGAGAGCAATTGTCAGTGTATGCACAGCATATAAATTTGAAGAACTTTCACACAAAGTCAAAAACAAGCTTTTAGAGTCAACATTTCAAGTCATTTAGGGCTACCAAAAATAAACATGTGTCCCCTCATCAAAGCCACAGACTGATAATGCGTGGGACAAAATCTTGTAACTCTCAACTGTTAAAAAGCAAAAAATAAATGTCACTAAATAACATATTTTTGTGTACATGCAGATTTTATTTTGGTGGTTAAGTCATCTTGGAAGACAACATACTGGCAGGCAACATACATTTAAGCTCCACCAAAAACACATGACCATTAATCTCCTGGAGGATTTCACATAAAGCTGACAATTTTTGCTTCCACCAGCAACGCTTATTTACTAAATCCTGGACTGGACTTCAAGCTATCCTTCTGAAAAGAAAACAACTCATTTGCATAGCAAAGCACCGTTTTGTCCTCTTGTATAGCAAGGACTCTTGATCTTTGCACTCTCAAGTTTTATCAGCCCACTAAAATAAATCAATAAACAAACAAATAGATAAATGCCATCCTCCCCAAAGCTCAAGCAGATTCCCAGTAGGCAGGACACAAACCTGGCGCGGCGCAGCTCCCACCAGAAGCAGCACACACACACACACACACACACACACACACTTCAGACAAACAAAGCAAATCACATTGGAACATTCTTGCCAAATGAGATTATGTGTTTGAGTACCTCCCTCTCACACATATGCACAAACCCACACATTACACAGCAAACAATGCTCACAGAACAGAACAAAGACCCTTTGTTATTGTTCCACAAGGTTTTGCAAAATCCCCTTTGTCTAAAACTGAATTAACAGTATTGCTAGAGCCCTAATAATTTAGACATATAAAGCTTGCAGAGACAGACTAGATTTTTTTAGAGCGACTAGTAACATTAAAAAATACAGATATGCTTTGAGAACAGAAGCTCCTATTTACAAGCATCTTTATTCAGAAAAAAAAAAAAGTAGCTAATATTGCAGCCATTCAAACACAGACCCTCTGAAAAGACACACTGGAGCTTAAGGCTTATCACATCCAGCTGTGTTTTAACAGGATCTCTTATGGTTACCTTCCCCCCAAACAGAAGTGCTAATAACCAATAAAATTAAAAAGCCACCTTAAAGAAAAACAACTCAAAAATTTCCAAAACCCAGCAAGTTGTCTCCCTGTTTTTAAACCCCAGCACCTTTAGAAGAATGTCAGTGTGAATGCAAGAAACATGGTAAAACAAAATAAGGCATTTTCAGAAGTAGAACTGAACAAAGTATGACCATAGAGGGGATCATTCAGGTAGCACTCTAATGAGGAACCCCTCCAGCAGCCTTCCCTGACAGAGGCTGCCCTGACACACATTTACCTTGCAGGACTCTGCTGACAAGACATTGTCCTACCTGAAGCTTCATTTTCCAGCGTGAATGCACGTGAGTATCCTGAGTGCAGCTTCTCCTGGTTGCATGACTCCTGTTCCTCAGACTACAGAGACATAGGGGTGTAAGCAGAGCTGCAGCCTGCCCTACATTTGGCTGCAGAGGAACACAAAGAGTTGGTGCAGTACTTGCCCGGGCTTGTTTAAGTCGCCTAAATATAAATACTAGTGTAGCTTAAACTAGACTAACTACTTCCTCTAGCTGATTAGAGTGAAAAGAGCTTGTGATGAATAATGCATGAGAGCTCCGATGAACATGCTCTATTCCTTGCAGCAGCTGATGTCCACCTCTCTCTGCTTCCCCAAAGCAATCCTGGGCAATGCTTGTGCTATGAAGCATAACAATTCTCCAAATGTCCAAAGAGCAAGTAGGATGACCCTTCCAGATCCATTTTCTTTTCTCATTAGTCAAATAGAGCTGGCGATTTTCTTTTTTCTTTAATAAAAATGCACACAGCTGCAAGTCAAAGAAGGCATTATAAGCACAGAACCATGTCTCTGGGACAACATAATACTCGTAAATTCAGTTGCTTAGTAATTAATTTTTCTTTAGGGCTGTGATACAAGAGAAGCTGTGTAAAGATAAACACCGAAGACAGCAAAAGAATGTGACAGACCAGAAAAGAATACTGTACAAAGAAGGTGGAAAAATAAATGCTTACTGCAGCTGGTGAGTTCAATTGATATTTTACAGTAAAAAATATTGTTCAGGAGAACTTAGTGGGTGGATTAATATGGGGGATAAGTTCACATGCTTATTCTCTTAAGCAATAAATTTTGTTGCATCAGTATAATTTTTCATGCCAACTACAAAAATAATTTTCAGGTATTCTTCCAGAGAGTGAAGACAGAAGAGTAATTTGCAGGTAATTTATTTGCAAGCACAATTTACACAATAGGCAAATATTACTTGTGGATTCGGGTCATTTTCTCAGAATTATTTTGTTTTGATTTCATTCTTAGATACACATTAAGTTATTTGGCATTTCTGTATCAGTGGCCCACTGCAATCTGTGTGACACTGCTGTCCAAACACAACTGACAAGACTCTCCAAAGCCATTAGTTTCCTGTAAAGGAAATGTGGCTTGTCAGTCTCCCAAGCAACAAGAGTTAGAGCCAGAGGAAACGGCCTCAAATTGCACCAGAGGAAGTTTAGATTGGCTATTTGGAAAAATTTCTTCACCAAAAAGGTTGTTCAGTGTTGGAACAGGTTGCCCAGGAAAGGCATTGAGTCATTATTCCTGGAGGTACTTAACAGATGTAGTGCTTAGGGCTGTGTTTTAGCAGTAAGCTTGGAAGTATTAGGTTAATCACTAGACAGAACAATACTGAGGTCTTTTCCTGTTTAAATGATTCTATGATTTACAATGAGAGAGTTTATGGAGCTTCCTAAATTCTTATCCATGCCTCTTCAGTTTGGGCATAACTTAATTTCCTAGACAGCTGTGAAATCACATGTTTCAGGTCACATTAAAACTAAAGAGACAGTTCCTGCTTTCTACCTCCAATTCACACAAAAGATGAGAGAGAAAAGGTGAAGATAACATAGAAACAGAAAGGGATATTCAAAATATTAGTGTCATCTGAAGCTCAGCTGTGACTGCTTGTTACTTCAGAAGGACTCCTCTTTCATCTCTGCGTCCTCCTGCATGGGTCAAAGCTTATAAACTTAATAAACTTACGTCCTTTAGATGACATTTTCCAGACATTTATTGTTGTGCTTTCCCTGTGATATCCTGTGACCTCAGGAATGGGATACACCACAAGGCACAGGAGAGGACTTACCCTTTTCCATCAACTGCACTTTTTTACAGACCAACTCCATCTTTTTACCCTCATCAGTTCTTGCCACATTCACTTTTAAACTGAAGTTTTCAAAGGACTGCACGCTATTCAAAATGCAGTTTTACTACAAAGTTACATGGTACAAATCTGGTGGCAAAGATCACTGAGAACATACTTTGTTTCTCACATTCTCCCTCTTACTCAAGGCCACGGACAACACCCTGAACCAGAAAGACCTTTTGTCTCATCCAACACAGCTGGTCCCATATCCTGTGCACTCACTAACTCACTGTTTCTCCTCCCCCTTCCCCAGAACATTCCTTTTAAAAAAGAAAATCTCCAATGCAAAATCATATCCACACAAGCATTGTCAGCTCTACAACAAAGGATACGGGAACATTTCGCTTACCAATATCCTACAGATAAACAAACCTCAAGGAGGCAAAGTACCTTAACATTTGGAAACTGAGGCCTTCATGTTTTCCTTCAGGCTCCTCCATTATGATTTTCAAAGTGGGAACCAAGAGGCTTCCAGAAAATTAGCAGGGTTGGCTACAGTGAGAAAGCAGGGGCTCTGCATAAATCCAGCCTTGTACCCCAGGCTGCATGTGATAGATGCAGAACATCTTTATAGAGAGAGCTTCTGTCTGTGCAAAGGAAGCCAAAAGGGCTACTACACCTTGCCAGCAAACAAAACTTCTGCCTTAGCTAAACTTGGGCTGCTGTGGACTCACTACCCAGAGGTTTTCTTTCATATCTGGAAGATAGTGTTGAATTCTGAGAATTTTCTTTCCAAAGGCTCTAAAACTCTGAGGCTAATGGACATGAAAAGCTGGAGGGGAGGGGAAAAATATGCTATAAACACACATTTCTAAGGCTTCTATAAAGGGAAGCACGTTATCTAAGCTCAGTTAAAAATTTCACATACCCTTTGGATATTTACCCTCTTCCTTCTTAGTACCTTCAGGAAGTTGGGTGAAAGGTTATGAAGGTTGGTTTCTAAATTCAATAGGTGTAATACCACCATTAGAAAGAATTATGCAAACACAACATGCTGGAATAGAAATATGCTGCAATTACATTCGGCACCAGAGTTATACCAAGGAACTCTCAGCAGAACTGTGTGCATGTGGCCCACAGCACCACCCCCATGACATCAGGTATTACGTGTCAGTTTCTGAGAGAAGCAAAGCAGAACAAAAACAGATGAACGTGACAATAATGAAACACATTTTATTATTGCCCACCAGTTCTCAGACCATTCTCTCCACTGCATATTCAACTTAAAATATAACAAGAGAATTAAAGCCTATCTGCCATCTTAAAAGGATGCTTCACAGGGATTTAATTAGGAAAACATTTTTTTTAAAAAACTTGTTAAAGAATAATGAGCTCAACTGATTTTTGAATCCATCCGTTCATTTGAAATCATGGGATTTGCACTAAAAAACTGCTTGTCCATTTACATTCATCCACTCCTATACAAACCCTCCAATTTCTATGTATCAGAGCCTCAGTAAAAACAACACACTGGAAACAAGAATATTGAAAGTCTAAAGCCATGTGGCAAACAACTCCGAAGTGACTTGAGTTTATGGATTTTTTAAAGGAACATGTAACATTTGACTATCAAGGATTAACATTCTTGAGTCTTGCATCACAAAATAAAACAAGTTGCTGCTTGTTTTTTTCTCAAATATCAAATATTTTCAAATACTGCAATCTAACCAATATGTTAAGAATTCTGTTTGTGAAGTTAAAAAGAGCAGTTTAAAAATTAAAGGCATTCAGCTGAACAGCTTTACATTTCATTTAATATGAGCAACATTTTGTAGCATTCTCCTGCATGCCTGAACAATCATGTTGCCAGTGTGAAGAGATGCAGCAAAGGCCTCACCACAGCAAGAACAGTGCTTAGCAAAATCATCTTTATTCATGTGCACTTACTAGGTGAAACTTGAAATAATGTGTGTGGAGTAAACTCACAGACATATCACTTCATTACATGCTTATGCTAAGAGCCAAGCTGAATCATTTTGGTTAAGTATTTAGCTACTGGCTGGCCAGTTAATTTTACAGTCAAATTTTGTACAGTCTATTTAGTTTCTCCCATTTTTAAATAACTGCAACCTCCTGGGGAAATTCTCTACTAGACCATCTGCTCGTTTCCAATAAATCCTCCTTTCAGACCTTACACAAATTTCTGAGCTGCCAATCAGAACTTCTTTGATGTCTGGTGAACAAAACCCCAACTATTCTGAATTAAAACCTGCAGTACAAAGAGATTAGTTATCCCCTGGTCAGTAAAACAGCAGCAGCAAAGCGGGTCACTTCTCTGCAGCACACCTCAAGCAGCAGATACACTCCAAGTGGATGAGTGCTTACAATCCCTCCCTGGCCACAGGACAGTCACCAGCCAGGGGCAATTCACCTCACATTTTCAGTTTGTTCTCTCTGGACTTTCTGCGTGTCCAAGCACCTTGTTTGCCATCATCTCAGCTGGTACTGCCTGGGAACAGCTGATGGATGTTTTCCAGGTCTAAGCTCAAAGGAGGGTCGAGGGAAGGGAGAACCAACTTGAATGGCAAAAAGTGTAATGGGGAAAGATGGTAAAAGGAGATGTTAAATGCCAGGCAGGGTTTCCTGTCTGTGCATTCCCATAAAACGCTTGTGCAAGCACTGCTCTGCTTTTCTCTGCTTGCGAAACACTGCAGGCTGTGCACATCCACGGACACAGCAGACTCTTCCCAAGCAAACAAGGCTGAAGGGAGTTCCAGCAATCAGGAACACTCTGAACAACCTAGCGGACTTTGATCCAGCAGATGTTTCTCCAAGTGCATGTGAATTACACAGCAGAAAACAAGTGAAGATTTTATAGCTGTTTTTAATTAAATTAGCACCAGTCTCCAAACTGTTACAAGTGCTAACAAACTCCACAGCCACTCTTCTAACTCATGCTTCTATGGAGAAGGCAGAAAGACAGGAGTACCTGTTGGTAGGAGCTGACTTTTGTTGATGCCTGTGTCTAACTCGAACACAGTCAATTCACAATGCTACAAAGCAATTAAGAGCTGCTTTCCCAAGTACTGTGGGTGTTACTATTGCAACTATAAAACAAGAGTGGGATATAACAATAGGACCTGAAGAATTTTTCCAAAAAGCATTAAAAGACTGACTACAGAAAAAAACCAAAACCCACCAACAACCCAAATCCACAAAACCCAATTCAGACTATCAAAAACTGGATGGTTGAGCATGAAATGAAATAGCCAAGCAAGTAAGGGATATATGGAGCTTAGTAATGCTTTTATTTCCCCTCACATCTACATTTTTTGGCTCCTTGTTTTGCTTTTTGGCCTCATAAAATAGACTTGAGTTCAGACCAGTGGACTGCACACAAGTTCTCCCCAACAAAAACTGCACAGGCAGGAACTAGTTAAGTCACTTTCATAAACATTTGAGAAGTCTAGGAGAAAAATCAAAAAACAGAACTTTGCGATAAAGAGGAACTGCATGAGCTTCCTCAAAAATTTCTCCAGAAAAAACCCTGAAACAAAAATGGGGGAAAAAGAACACCCAAGAAAGCCTCACCCCATAAAACAACCCATCAGATTCAAAAATCACAACAGCTAAAACGTACCCAAATATGCAAGAAGAATTTGTCACAAGGAATACAACAGGCATAAGGTCAAGGCTCTCGTTAAACACCCCCGAAAATTGTGGTTATAAACCAAAACATCAGACAAGTTATTTCTGCCCCGATGACTGCACTGAAAACCAGCAGGAGAATAAAACCATGTCTATATCTGACTTCCTTCACTCTGCAATCCAGAGACTTGGGTGTGCCTCAGGTTTTCTACAGGTTTACTACAGGTAGTCAGAGAGAAGTCAGTGTTAAAAAAGGACTTTAATAAAGTATTTCTTGTGTTCCAGTTGGGTACCTCTCCATCATTCTTGGGACAGATGGCATGGGAGCACCAGAGCCTGCCACTGTGTTCCTGGTGATACATGTGTGAGCAGTGAGACCACAGGGAACATTTTCTTGAAGAGGATAAACCATGAGAGAACATTTCAGAGAGGGTGAGAGGAAACATACTTTTTTTACTGGATGAGGTGCTGAGGGAGGGCACTTTTGAAGTAGTTCCTTTAAATAAGCTGGTGTAGCACCAGAGGTAGAGAGAGGTCAAACAGAAGCCTTTAAGGAATTGCTGAGCTGTAGTAATTATTATTTCTCTTCTAAATGTTTACAGGTGGGCTTGTGTTACAAAGGTGTGACTGAAACTAACCAAGCCATGAAAATATTTAGACCTAGATATCAGAACTCTTGAAGCAAATATTTGTGTCTGGATTTCTAGCACAATCTATCCATGTTCCTGACCGCTCCTGGGGGCAGCATGAGGATTCCTGTCAGTTTGGAAGCAGAGCAGCAGGGCTGGACAGAGGCTAAAACTGGGAGTGCTTTCAGGAGATAAGCAGCTGCCACCAGTCATGCTCAGCATGGAATTGGGTGGACTGGGGGCAGCTCAAAAAGCTCATAAACCTAGGAACAGCAGCAGTGCTCTTTGTTGTATCTACATTCAAGAAGAAACAGAGGTTTATAAATGATAAGGGGGAAACCCCCAGGATTAAACAGTCTGGCATGAAGGTGATACAGCTGGAACTGACACTCTGAGGGGACAACACAGCCCAGACATACAGGTTGTCTCTCTTTCTCCACACCTGCATTCACGGAAAAGGCCCAGTTTCCCATGGAAACTGCAAGCTGCTATACACTTCAGTCAGCTCATTCTAGTGACCATGAAAATGCATCTTCCAGAATGGCATTAGTTATTCAGGCTCCAAAACACAGAGAACAAACACTGTAAATGAAACTCTCATACCTGGGCACTTTACCCACTCTTGAAATTCCCCCTACTAACTCCTGCAGAATAAACATCCCTTTAAGCAGCTGTGCCCAGGATGTGACTGGGAGGAAGTGCTGCCTTACTGCAGTCATGCTCACCCCATCTGTTGGGTGGGGCTTTTTTGCCAGTCTGTTGTCTCCTATTAACATTTTCCTAAAGGTCTGTTTTAGCTCAGTAGAACTCCCACCTTTACTGTGTCTGACAGAGTGGAATGTTTCCTTCTATTTCTCTTCTCAAATGTTTCCATCTAAAAATGGAACAAATGATACTGATATAAAACATGTTCAATGGTGAAGATCTGACTGATGACAGATTTGATGCTGGCCTTATCAAACAAAGACGTCGCTGCTGTTTCCACAGGACTGGTGCTAAGCCAGGCATCAGTCAATATTTTCAATAACAATATGGAAGGATAATCTCATACTTCTTTTAAGAAGTTGATGCCAATCCATAATTATCACACAATATTACATACAGTACACTTAACTAATGAACACAACTACACACTAGAGAGTGAATTTGACTCAAGAGTTAAAAAAAAAAAACAAAACCCTGATTGTCTTTTCAGACGAAAATAGCCATAAATAATTCTATGTCTGTGAGACCGACAGCAGTGATTTTCCAAGGTGCAAGTACCAAAGAGTAGGAAATACAATTATCCTTCAAAGCAGTGAGGCACACTGGAAATCTGTGACTCCACATCCAGCTTTGATACAGACCTCAGTAGGTTATACAAAAATTTAGATGTACACCCCATTTCATTACTTTAAAGTCTCTGAAAAGCCTAACCATTAGATGCAAGCTGATTACTAAAAATGTCCTAATGTAAAAAATACACCAAAAATAGTTTCTACACTCATGGAATCTGAGTATATGAATATCTGTGCTAAACACACCCACTTCCAGTTACCCTGACAGATGCACAACCTATGTGCAAAGCAGTTGGTGACACAGCCCCAGATTCCTGCCTCCAGGAACGCCAGAAATGCTGCACCCGTGAAGAACACGGTGGAAACATGCAGTGCTCACTTAACACAGGGGTGAAGTCAAATGCTGCAGACTCAAGGACAACGCTCTCCCTGACACTAACAGCTACCTGTAGTCCAGGTGGACAAGGAATTAGATATCATCTACATCCAAGCAAATGAAAAAATTATAAACAGGCCCATTTTACTCATTTTTATCAACATCAAAGTAGTGTTTATTTACAGGAAGAGAGGACTGGGCTGTAAATAAACTTAAACCTTGACAAATAGGTGATTTTGCTCCTTCTTTTGTTTTTGAGATTTAATTCTTGACTGCTAAAAAATGAAATTCTGAATTTCAACCACTGACCTTACAGAATACACATATGGGCTTGCTTAGTAATAAAAGTATGCTTTGACTTGTGGCTGTCATGCAAAAATCTCCGTAAGAAATTTCCTAAAACAGGAGCTATGTCTTTTGCCAGAGAGAAACATGTTTAGTAGCAGATGAGAGACCATCACCTCTGGGACCAAGAGAAGCTAAATGAATCCCAGAGGTGGATTTTGTTTCTAGATGTGAGGACTATTGACTCAGAAGGCTGGGTTCCTAAGAGCTTAGATTTCAGCAAAGCAAGGAGGAGCAATTTCTGAAGAACCACTTCCCCTGCCCCATCAAGAATTCTTCATATGGGGCATAAAAGCCAAGTAGTATTAGCTGAGTTCAAAGTGCAAATCTAAGCCTATATATAAATTTGCTGAAGTTTTAACTGTAAACCACTGGGGTGCAGGGTTTAAGGGAAATCAGCAGCTTAAAACTAGACACAGTTTTAAAACTCCCTGAGGTTCAAGCACATTAAGGGTACTACACCAGGTCTCCCTGGCAGAATTGTCAGTCTTTGTTCTTGTCTCAAAACAACCCAAAACAAAACACCCTAAAAAAACAACCCAAAACCCAACCTACTTTATTTCACCAGGCAAAGAAACACATCTGTCTGAACGATCAGCTCAACAAAGGAATTCATTATGCACCAATGCATAAGGCAAAACATCCTACAGGAGGAAAAAGCATCTGTACTTCTGGGGTGTCTCATTCACAGACATTACATTTAATGAACAGTGAACTTTCAAAATTAGTTTGCAGGACTCTGACAGCCTCACTTGAAAGAAACAGTATATCCAATGGATGACGAAAATCAGTGCACACTACAATCAAGTCTTGACTAATGTCCTTGTGAAGCTGTGATGATTTCAGCAACACAGGTATTTCTATACACATAGACATCACTGTGGGATCATGACTAACACACACGTCTCATTAGAAGGCAAACAAACAAGCATGCTTCTGCCAGGGAAGAAAAAAAATATAAACTCCAGAGTCACAAGCTCACATCCAGGGCTCCCTTTATGGAAAGTTCTTGCACATTAACATACACCAGAAACATTAACAGACTTGCAAAATACCACCAAAGCATTCATAACTATCATGTAATTAAACAGCATCAGCACTTCTTTTAGAATACAATGTTTTTTGAAGAATGACTCTCAGCATATTTAAGTCAGTTGCTAATAAAAGCCAGAGATTCTGTTAATATCAGAGAGGTGGTTTAAAATTCAGGTTAATGCAACAGCTAAAGATTGTAATCATTAACTCTGAATTTCTGGTCTTGAGATGTTAAAGTAAGGAGTTCACATGCAAAGTCAAAACAGAGATTGTAAACAAATGAGTGATTTTATAAACACGATTTGCAGTTTAAGCAAACTGCAAAATCTGAAACTGCCAAAGCTTCTTCTCTGAAGAAGCATTACCTAAAACTCTGCTGCTGCATCAATTGCTGTTAGTTTTTGTAATGTTTACTGAATTATTAAAAGAAAGAGTTTTCTCCCCTTTTTCCTCAAAATCCTTTCAGAAACCGCTTCCCACACTTTGCCTTTTGTAATTCATCCCCACTCAGCAGCCATCTGCTCCTTTCCTCACACACACATGCTGTACACACTCCAAAACAAACACAATGCAGAATCAAACTGCGTGATCTGACTTTTTTGTTAGGATTGCTCAAGCAGGAGCAGCTCCCTCCCATCCCATCCCCTCCCTCCCACTTCCTGCCTCCTCTCTTCCCCTTCATTGGGGTTTCCCGGGAAGCAGCATGTGATAGCTCCCAAGAGTAGGGTTCAAGAGGACCAGCTTCTCATCCTGCACTCAAGCACAGTAAGAGCAGAAGAAATTCAGGAAAGCCACAACATTTTGCACATTCACCACGACTGAGATGGAGCAATACCTTCGGGAGGAAGGCCCCTCTGCTCTCTACATACTCCATGCCCACCATGTTCTGAAGCAGAGCTTGGGCCATCAGCACAAGTGTCTGCAGGTTGGGACTCTGGCAAAGCAAACATCTCAAAGGACCTAGTGATAAAGGCTTCCAGCTTCTCAGCTTTTATCCATACACCTGAAGTTCTTTATAAGGCTAGTCAGCAGTGCCAGCCCTCATTCACAGATGAGAGTCAGGATAGCACAAGGACCCAAAGGATTTGCCCAATGCCATCTAGCAGGTAAGACAAAAACAAATCCCAAATTACAGACCTGGCTTCATTCAGGCCTGGCTGCACTCTTTGTGCTTCTTGACAGTTTTCCAGGTACCACACCACAGGCAAAGTAAGTCATATACTTGCCAGGACCACATGGGACAGTAGAAGAATGCCCTTAAGCTGGCAAGGGGCTGGAAGACTGGAAAGTGTAACTTCTTCTTAGAAATGCGTTATGAGCCATTGAAAAACACACCAAGTGAAAACCGAGATTTGAATTGTCAGGAAAAGCCTTCACAATTCCCACCGACTCTGAGCCTATACCTACAACGAGTACAGCACAAGAAGTGCATTCTGTTTCTCATAGAAGAGATAAAGAATACTCACCCAAAAATCCTTCCCTAGTTAGCCAGTTTCTATACAAAGCAAACTTCAAAAAGGAAAAATGCCAAGCTCCATGTTAATGTATGACATAGCTACACATAAACACACAAATCACAGTTCCCAAAAAAAAAAAAAAAAAAAAAAAAAAAAAAAAAAAAAAAGACATCGCGCGAGGGGCGGGGGGGGGGGACAGAAATTCTCAAAAGATTTAGAGCCTGGCTGCTTAATGAATGATTTAGTTTATATGGGCAAGCAAAACCAAGCACACACACAGAGCCTTACAATGTCTGAGTATTTGGACCAAATTCAGCTACTCAGAGACCTCATTCACAGCTCAAAGTCCAAAAAGTGAATGGAAAAAGTCACAGAGTACTTCTGTACCTTAAAACCAGCTCTCGAAGTGTCACTTTAGATTCAACAACAAAGCACACATCTTTACCTTGAGAATACTGATCTATGACTACAAATTCTTGCAAATGCTTCAATTGGTTCTTTTCCCCCCCAAGTCCCGCTTTTCCAGTAAGACGTGGCTTATCTGAATCAATATCCCACAGTGCCTTTCCTGTTAGAGGATGCAAGAGACCATTACAAAGGCAGAAGAACTTTATGAAAATGCATCACAGCGTGCTTCTCTCACCATAGTTTCATCCAGACAAATTAGGCACTCAGTATCTTCCAGATGACAGCTTTGAGAGGTACCTGATTGTCAGGGAGCATCACAGCACCTCTGCTGAGCTCTGCTGCGCATGTAGCAGCCAGTAAGGCTACACAGCCTTCACACAACAGGAGAAGCGAGCAGAAGGGAGTTTCAGCTCATCAGCTGGAATCAGCAAGTTTAAATCTGACTAGAACACTGATCTGCATCTGTGATAAATGCTGTGTGATCTTTGATGACAACTCAGTTCTGATTCCCAGATTGAGGCTATTGAGAAGAAACAGTACTGTGCCCAAAAATGACTTGCACCAACATCTCACGATCTCTCATTCAATCACTGATCCCACCCATCCCTGAGCTGCTTATGAGATCTGCAGAGATCACAGCACAGGAGGCCATGGTTGGTGCACATTTTTAGAAGAGCAGTGAAAAGCTACTGCTGAGTGAGCTTCACTCCCTGGAGTACCACTAACAACTTGTAGTAGACATCAGTCTGCTTTGGTGAGGAAGGCAGAAAGCCCTCAGAAAGACAATGCCTTAACATAACAAACCCAGAACAACACCTCAACCACATGCCAGCATCGTTTCCTTGTTTCCCATCAGTTCCTGAGAGTTGTTTGCTTTTGCATGCATTAGGAAACATTGCTGCCAGCACACTGCCCACCAAACAGGGGAAGGGGGGTTATAGCTTCTTATACACAATACAGTGACTCTCCCTTAAATCAGGTAAGCATGAAGCTATTCCTAGTGAAGGGTAAGTAAGAAGCTAATGATGGTTATTAATAGCCCTTAAAGCTATCAGTTCATCTGAGTTAAATGCAAGGGTAATAATCCCTTTATGACCTTCCTTATTTTACGGGGGAAGTGGACAAAGTTTCATTAAATATTGCTGCTAACTTCAGATTTCAACTATTTTAAATGTTGAAACTTACATTAACCTGAATCTACGAGGCTCTGTTATGTATACATATCACTGAGGACACAGACTAGAAATGGTAGGCAAAAGCCTTTCCCCTTAATACTTCTTCAAATTCAATAGGATTTTTGCCACAGTCTTCCACAGATATTGAGTCTACAATTTAATCTGCCATGAACCATGCCTAGGTATTATACCTCACTCAATATGAGAAACTGGATTGTAGTGATAAAGGTGGTAAGGATTTCTTGCTGTTCTTCACTTAGTCACAAATCAGTAGTTCAGAAAATTTCCTCTAGGAGCAAAAAAAATTAGAATAAAACCAACCCTTAACCTGAAATACAAGAGCTACATCTTGACCAGAAGCATAGAAGAGAAGAAATAGTATGAGATCTGTACTGTCCAGATTGAGAATTCTTTCTCTGTAGCTCTACTACAAATGTGGACAACATTCATATCCATAATCACAAAAGACAGCAGAATGTAAAGCATGTTCTGGGCAATAGGAAAAATACTGATTTTTCAGAGACTGATGGTCGTTCTCTTGCTAGGTACCTTGGTCCTTTATTTTCTGCTGCTATGCTTCTTGAGCCGTTCCTCCAAAGGACTTCTTACAGTGCAGGATGTGGGTACCAACAAGCCAAAGGTCTGATTTGAAACAGCAAAAATGAAAGCAAGACAAAATTTCATCTGCTAGGTGACACTCTACATTTATTCACCTTGGCTTTAGCCACAGCTTGTTAATAAACAGGGGAAATATGTACATGAGTCTGCTCAATCTATAAAGTGCACACCTGGAAATGCACTTGGTTTGAGAAGCTTGGTACTACAAAGCAAACGTACATATTTATCTGGGAAATAGTACTATTGGTTTTGATTGTGGTTTGTGGTTTGATTTTGTTCATATTGTCAAGTGGCTTTGTACAACTCAAAATATTTTAAGACCACAGTGCACATGTTTGTTTGAATTGCCTACTGTTCCTGCACAGAAAAAGTAAAACATTTACTATTCTTATTATATAATAAAGGTAAGGTAAGAAAATCATGGTACTTGAATCAAATTGTGAAATGCTGCACGTTTTTCTCAAAAACTATTTAATGTTTCTGCAGGCATAAGAACTGTGTCTAGGCCAACCACAACATACAGAAATAACTGTGACCTATGTTGTCTAATGGGAACTTATGCAACTGAAATATGAAAGTCTTGAAGTTACACTGACTTTGTACTGAAACACCTTCTTTCTCTGTTTTCTAGTGTCAACCTCTTGTACAGCAGACATTACCTAGGGCACAACTACCTGCAAGTGCTTAGCAGATTTGCCCAGCACAGCATCATGTTCAGCTGCATTGCTGCTCTCTGTCTTGGAATTGCTATCTCAACAGAAAACTGGCATTTTGAAACTAAAATCTGATTAAAAATATGGCAAGAATAATATTATTACACTTATAAACTATATTCTTTAAATATGAGCAAAACTCAGTCTTACCCTATAGGTCTTGACTGCATCCAAGAGTTAACAGGGACTCTGCCTATAAAGTATCCTTGAAGATCCTAACTGATGCAATATGAAAGTTTAACTGGATTGGTCAAAGTCTGCACATTAACAACCTGGTTGCCCTCCAGCTCATTGTAAGATCCAGCATTAAAGGTTAACACCAGAAGCAGGAGTGAGGAAGGGAGTATAAGAGCCAGGCTCATGTGCACAGGAGCAGAGCTCCAGCTGTTCCAGATGTAGTTTTGGCAGAACACAGGACACCTGAGGATGAATGAATACGCTGATGGAGATAGGAAAGACAAGACTTGGGAAACACAAAGTGTTTCCAACTTAGTCTAATCTACTGCTTGCATAGTCTCACTTCATCTTTAACGTTGCACATATTTAAACAAGCATTCTGTTCTGTTTCTACTGTGCTAAGGCTTGAAAATATAACAGCAACCCAGAACGGGGAGCAATAACCCATATGGCAACTAGTTATCATGAAGGAAACACAGGGGATATTTGTTAACACCAAAGTCACTGTGTTGGAAATGAAAAACATATTTAGAAGGAGAGCTGAGACTCTCCCTTCTGGGCCCACTGCATGGTTAGAGGCACAAGTTTTTCTGTTCTGTCTCCTCATCTCGACCACCCCAGCGCAGGGTAGTAAATTCACAGCACTGCCCTGCCGTTGACAAGGAGCTGTTTCACTCTCAGCACACACAGTGACTGTATGGGAGGGCACCAAAGGGAGGAAACAGCAGAGCCCTCTGACCCAGGGAGCTGCCCAGACAGTAACTACATGCGACAGGTGGGAAGTGACAGATTCCAGCACACTCCTGAGACAAGGTGCTGTACAGATTTAGACCATCTCCTCTGTGATAGTAACTTCCTGCCTAGTTCTGGCAACCAAAGGTTGCAGTGTGCCAGCCTAATTAATTATTAGTTTAAGAATTGGAGGGACTATAATCTGTTTTAAGATGTTACTAAGGAAAAGACTCAAAAAACCCAGTATTAAGACAGTTTACTTTTCCTGGTGACTTTGATAGGTGCAATCTGGACAGCTGTCAGGTGAGATGGGCAGTCAGGGCAAATTAACCCAACACATCAGAAATTACTCTTTTACCCTACTCAAAGCCAGAGTTGGTGAATCCCTTTCTGTAACATGACAGTGCCTTCCCAGTCCCTTATGCATAAGTTACACCCTGTCTGTAATGAGCATCACTCTTGGTCTCCTCAGAGTTAACCACTGCTGAGCAGTCCACACAGCAAGCCCTGCTGCTGTACCATAATGTAAATGTTCTCCTGACATCATTTTATGTTAAAGCTAAAAGACCACAAAGAGGTTTCTGTGGAACTGACAGATAATGTAAGATCAATGCAATACAGTGTACACTAAAGTATGATGCACATTAAGGTATTTTTGGGCTGGATCAGACACGGCCCAGATAAATAAGGTTGACATGTGAAGACTAGACATAGTCTACTCTTCTTCATATGCTATTACAAACTCTTAAGCAGTGTATTGATTGGATTTTACTGGACTTATAATCAGCAGATACTACAGATATTTTTGCATTAGCACCACAGCAAGACTTCAGATTGATTCCACTCACAGACATGCTCCCAAATCAAGAATACAAATCATTTTCCATAAAATAGTACAGTATGTATACACATGAGAGTATAGAGCCTTCCTTGTGACATTCTAGCCACTTTGAAATACAACACATCTACTACGTGTTACAAAGAGCAAAGGAAAACAGGATGCATGGCTACCCCATGTGAATGTGAACTTCTATATGTATATATAATATATACATATACATATGTATATGTATATAATAATTTAATTTTTCTGGAACTACACCTGTAACAGCTTCTACAATAATGTATTAGAGCCATCATCCAAATCCCTATCTGCCTTGAATTCTTATGCAAAATATATAGCTGTAGCTTGCATTTTACAGAAGTTATTTGTAGCTTGCATTTTGCAGAAGTTATTTGTAGCTTGCATTTTGCAGAAGTTGTTCAACAACAATCTCTAGAATTTTGCAGCCGGCTGCTTTAAAATAGCAAACACAAGAGTAAGAGGTAACTTGGTAGCATTTGTCCTGACTAAGAGCAGCAGTAATGCAAGGAGTTGAGGCTTTGGAACAGAATTAGGTCTGATTTGGTAACCCCTATCATTTAATACTTAGATAACTTCCTGTGAAAATCAAGCATATCTGACAGTACCTGTTCCTCTTTTTCTTTGGTCTTGCTCCTGGAGACTCTGGAAGAGGTAACATCCTGAGCTGGAATGACAGAGATTTGATGCAGTGGCATGTTCATCACACCGCCTTGTTTGGTCCTGTCATTTACAGGAAGGAGGCTCGAACGCAGTGCTCATTCCGTGCCATTGTAAGGCCTTGCAACTAAAAAATAAAAGTGTTAAATGATGTTAAAGTAGCTTGAAATGCAATGATTCCTAAACCAAAGCTATGCCATCCAGCAGACCAAGACACATGTCGTATTTTCTCTGGATTTTGGTGCACTTGATGGGTGAGAAGAGACACAGAAATTTCAAAGAATTTTAACTGGACAGATCAGAGCACAATTAATGCAAAATGTACAAATAAATTCTCAACCAGTTCTGAAAGTGTTCTGAGAGCAGAGCTAGAGGGCTGGGATCATGCTTGAGTTTGCTTGGATGGGGAGGAGGAAGAGCTCTCCAAGCTGAGCGTGCTGCCTGGAGGTGCAGAGAACAAAGCTCATACAGGTGAGTTTCCTAAACTGCCAACTCCCCATACTGGATCAAATTGCCTCAGGAGTCATCCTGAAACAAAGTGAATGCTGTAGCTTTGGCTAGAAACAGGCAACAGCCCACACTTGGCTCTTGTCATTCATATAAACCTGTACTACTGTCAGTTCAAAGATGCATCACATGAGCTGTTCCTTTCCTAAGACTATTAGAGATTAATATAATCAAAATCCCTCACTAGGGATTGTGAATTCACTGGATGGACTACACACACTTTATCCTTCTTTTACTAATATAACAGGAAAGCATTACACATAGGAAAGACAGTGATAGATATAAATTAGCCAAAACTGGCAATGCTAATCTGAAAGGCAGGCATAATTAACCATACCTTTTATTAGATTAGTGAAGTTACATTAAATAAAAGCTTTTTGAAACAAGTAATATCATTGAGTGTTTATTTGGAATGTAACCTGCCACAAATGAGACACAATCAATTGTATTTAAAAAACAGATTAGAAGGGAATTAACACAGCAGGGACTATATTAAACAGGGCAACTGAATGATGCACCGTTCTTCTGTTTCCATACCACACCAACTTTTTGTTTGGCTGGGTTTGAATCTGAAAAAGCAGAAAACAGTGACTAGATAAATGCCCTATGTATTATGTTGTTTAATAATTTGGAAGTAATACAGCTCAGCACTTAGCACATAACCTTAACTTACACAGCACACATTTTTATTCAATGTTTAACTGGAAGTTTAGAACCAGACAATTCAGCATCTTTTGTGTAATCAAAAACCTAGAAAGCTTGGCCCATTTCCACTAGACTCCACAGGAATACTGCAGTTGTGTAAAATGAAAACACAATCAACTCTTTTGACTGGTTTTGATAAAAAATAGGAAAAAAGAGTTGTAAGTCCCAAGGCACTTTATATAGAGAACGACAGTTCACTATCCTCTTTCCACTGAGGGGAAAGAATTATCAAAGGTCATAGAGCAAATCATGAACAAAACCAAAAATGCATGCAAGGCCTGCTGCACCCCAATCACACTCTCCATCTGCTGCATGATGCTGTTTGCCTGTGGAGCGCTCAGCCAAGTTCAAGAGCTTTACTGACACGTGGGCAGGATTTGTATTACTCCCACAGAGGCCAAGACAGAGCATCAGAAAGCACAAATGAGAGCTTTAAAGGCAACGCCTCCGTAACTTTCAGGCATCACTTTAAAAGTAAAATATAACAGTATGCATAAATTAGCAACAAGGATACTTCCTTACTGGAGGACAAATGGAAACATGAGATTTACCAGCATTATTAAATCCCAGCATAAGGAGAAGACACAGAATCTCCTCAGATCCTCCCCACACCTGCTTAGTTACATCCTCTGAACGAGCCAAGCCAGAGGGAATATAAACATGGGCTGAGATGGGATTATCAAACCACAATCAACAAGGCAGGAAGGGAAGGTATTTTCCCAAGAAAACATAGAGAAAGGAAATCCAGAGAACATTAAGCTTCAAGGAAATATGCCAGGTAATATGTTCTGTACTACTGCCAGTGATAACAGCAAAAGTGTCCCCCCTTGAAAAAGGTTCTGGGCTTGAAGGCAAGGACACGTTATGACTAAAAAGAGAACAAGGAAAAGTATTGGAAAACACAGTGAACTCTCTCTGATGATGGCAAACAAGTCAAACCAGTTTTTTTGCAGGTACTTCAAGGACAGCATGTGTTAGAATTTTTTGAAAGAGCTCAAACAGCAGATATAATCCAACTCCGTATTCAAAGATGATGTGAAACAGCCCTCCTCTGGTAAAGAAACCTGGCAGACACTCTAATAAAGCCTGCCTTTGTTCAAGGGTGGCTTAGGGAAAGCTGTAAGCTAAACCCAGATGCCACCCTGTCACATCCCCAATCTGCTGGGTCCCTGATAATGCCCACAACTCAAACTCTATCTTAACTCCACAGTGCTAATTAAAGGATAAAGGTATGTGAGTGAACAGACCATCTGCAGTACTGAGTACAAACAGACAAGGATGCCAGAAAAGTAATGCCACTCAAAGCCAACACAAAGCCAGTTATGACAAGCTCCATAGGACATTTCACAGCTAAATTAATTCCATGTTCTGCCCGATTCAAAGGTGAGAAGTTGGGCACCTGCAAAGTGGGATCCAAGCTTGAAGCACATCAAACTGGGGGCCTGCCAGAAAGGAATAAATGCTAAGGCAAGGAGACTGCTCCTAGCTAGTCTCTAAAATGAGAATTCCTTATTACTACAGCATCTCCATCCAACAGCAGAGTACACTTGCCCAGGAAGTGGCAGGTAAGGGCTCAGCTTCCTCCCTCACTGTGTTTTATTTGGTTCATAACTTCCTGCAAAACTGGCTGAGGCAGATGGGGATGCCAAGACAGAGGACAACTTGAAGTTCAGCTTTACTCTTATCTATAGCCACACTGGTTCCTAAAAGATGGACTCCAGCCACACTGCCATTGCAGAGAGTCTTCAGAAACAAATGCCACTTCAAAAGAGGTCAAAATCCTGGCTGTAGAGTCCCCAGATGGTCTTAACTCAGGTTACTTAACCCACTCAGGTACTCCAGTTTTGCTTTCAACAGATCACTGATGTCCACATAACGCAGACACAGAAGCACCATCCACTGCTGTGACAATCCTGCCATGGAATAGATCAATCTGTAGACTGCAGGGCACCTTCCAGATAAGGCTGAAAATTCTGCTCCAAGACTTTGTGGACTGCTGTCATGCAATGTGGTCTTCTGAAACTTCCCCTCTATGCAGCACAAAACTTGACCAACCCACAAAGGAATGGAAACTCGCTGAAAAAATTTGACTGATGCTAGATGGTGTAACATCTTCATCAGCTGGCTTACTTTCTCATAATAAGACTTGAAATAATCTATTAATGCAGATCTGGAATCTGTTTTTCTGCTGGAGGTCTTAATGTGAAATCTCAAAGCTCTAATTAAAAAGTCCTTTGGTTTCATGTTTTTGTTGTTGTTCTGAAGGTAACTGAAGCCCTCATCCACTGACTTCAGCAAATTCCGGTGTGCATCTTAAATTTCCTAGCCACTTGGACATTTCAGATAGATATAGCTTATGCCTACTTTCTGTACACTACATTTTCCATATTTGCAAATATTTCCAATCCTATCAGTTTGTGTTGGCTCCAGTTTAAAGCTTTTATTTATTTCATTTTGAGCTTGTTCAGACTCTTCCCCTACTAATGTATCTTACGTAATCCTCTTCTAGAGATGACAGATGTGCATTTTCAAAAAGAGGATCCTGCATCTGTGTTTAATTTTAGTTTACTGTAGCTTAATCAATACTCTGTTAACAGCATTATTTAAGAGATGCTATCAAGCCTCATGCACTTCACATGCATTTGTTAACTTGACAAACAAATCTAATCAAGAGAGTTTAAGGAAGAGGAACTAACACTTCCTTTCCTGCAGTACCTTTCACATTTCACTTCTAATGTTGTACTAACCCTGAAAAGACCCTTGTATTCAGACCAGGCAGATATAATTCTGGATTATTGCTATTTACAGCTCCGAGTCTGCCCATATATCTTGCACTGTTTACTAGCTTAGCTGTAACTTTACCCTCTATTATCTTAGTTTCTCCTCTACCTACTAGTGTCTCAAAATCAGTTTCAAGGCCTAAAGTTTGCATATATTTTTAAATCATGTTATTGAGCAGTTGGAATCAAAACAAAGGCTTAGAAAGGGGACAAGAGATTCTTCTGCAAGTTCCCCATCTCTTTGAAAGCTTCTCAATATTCAGCAATATACATGTGTAGACAACACATAACCTACAGAGAAACAGAAGTATCTGCCAGTTCTGGCTAACTCCTCTCAAAATAACAATACAATTATTTTTACAAACATAATACAATTAGACAAGCAAGCAGTTAAACTATAGTTTCAATAAATAATGGTCCCATAGCTCTTAGCAACCCTTTCCCATGATTTCAATGCAAGCTGAACAGGATCTGAACCTCTGAAAAATGAGTTCCTTAGAAATGTTCCCTTCAAATCAGCTGATAAATACAATTATGAACTAGCTTGGTAGCATTCAGGAAAATAAATGTCACTTCCCTCTGTTACACAATAATACAGTCATTACAGTTTTTCTCCCCTGAGAAACAAAGAAATTACTTTGGTCTGCTTCTGCTACTAATAGCAATTTACCTGCATCAGAAGCATCACTGATGATTCCTGATGTCTTGTGGAAAAAACAAAGCGCAAGGTGCTCCACACACACCTGGGGCAGTAAGCTCCTGCTACAGATGCAAAACTTCTTTAGCATCAGTGGTCTGCCGGTGCACGGACATTTTTAAGTAACTCCCCTTTGTGTATTTTTTGATGAAACAGACCATAATATCATCAGCAATAATCCCTGTCAGTCTCTAACTACAACAAGCAAAAAGAAAAAAAAGCATGAGTTTTGTTCTCTGCATTGGAAAGTCCTAATGGTGGAGGCTGGGGAGAGGTCACAGCCCGGGCTCCTCCCTTCTCAGCCAGCAAGTTCCTCTACCTGCTCCATTGAATTCCCAAATCTATTTGCATAAGGGGGTGCCATTCACTATTTTGTCTCAAAAATCACCATTTCTCCTCACCCCTTCACATTAAAGAAATCTTCCTGTCCTGATGTGCTTCTGAACAGAGGAAGTGTAGCACATGAACCACACTCACAGCGAGCTGTGAGTCCTTACAGCTTTGCTGCAAGCAAAAGCCTCTTTGGGGCTTGCCTTAGCACTTTTAGTCATGATCCCATCAACTCCCAGAACGAGCAGACTGTCTTCCTGAGAAATTAATGCCCCTCTCCAGAAGAGGCATTCTTCCCTCCAACTTGGCACTGAAGCCACCCTGCAGATCAAAAATCAGGATGTCTTAATCACACAACTTGAAATTTTTCTAGAAGATACAGATGAAGATTGGTTTTGTTATAATACTCATTGTCAGAGAAGAACATGTCACAGTATTATGCCCATTCCTACAGTTTTTGAGAAAAGCTGTCTTTCCTTCTTCACTGCATGTCCAAAGGTAATGCACAGCACTACATGGGTTCCATCAGTGTGAACACAGATTTGGGACTGGTCCATCAGGACTGCTGCAGCTGGTCGACTGCAATCAGCACAGAAGGGTCCACACTACAGCTACTGAGCACAAAAAACACTCCCCTCACCCCTACTCATGTGCAAAAGCCAAAACCCACAAAACTATGACAGGCCTCAGAAACACAAGTGATGTCAAGGACAAGGCAGCACTCCAGATCTCCAGAACAACTGCAAATCTATTGGGAAAAAAGCCCACATGATCATAATGGTTTGGCAAAGCGCTCCATGTGACAATTGGTATTTTTTAAAAGAAGATTATAATCCAATGGAAGATGAGACGTACTATTACATGTACAGACCAGAAAGAGAAATTTGTACCAATTACTTTCAGGTAAATTTCTAGTCTAGTACACAAGTCCACATGGTATAATGTAACATCTACAAATAATTTATGATCCCTTCCCATTCTCTATTATAATCTTTTTGGGTTCACAAAACTGTAAATCAGTTTTGAAATCCAAGGAAAAACTGCTCTGTATCTTTATCTTCAAAATTAATAAAGATTATTTAAAAATGCATACATTTACACTGAAGACAACAAAAGCCTGGGTTTCTGAAACAGTGTAAATATTCACAATGCAAGACAGTGATGAAACAACAATCTCATCATTGTTCAGTGAGGACATTGCTCACATTCTATATTGTACAGAGATAACAACAATGCATTTTCAGGAAAATTCTGTGCTACATCACTTATTTTCCATTACATCACAGATGAACAGTTGTAAAAGCTATTTACGAACAACAGGCATCTAATCAACATTCTTCACTATTGTTTAACTGCTACCAGGCAAAACATTCCTCTTAAGGCAGAGTAAAAAGCATATACTATTGATTGTATGATTCTGTGTTTCGAAGAAATGTGAAATTATTCCTTCTTTGTCTTTTGGTGAGTAGGGAATTTCCAAAGCTTTGCACACAAGAATGTATTTCTTTTGAATGATTTATGAGGTAACTCTATTTATAGATTTAAGTTACAACACGTTTTTGCTCTGGAAGCATAATAAAATCTAGATTTCTGGATCACTATGACAAACCTTTAAACTCTGAAGAAACATTTATAAACCACATTCTTTAGGACTTGCCCAAAGCAACTGGAGAGCCTAAAACCAGGGTCTTCAGAAGTTCAAATGTAGAGTAAAAAGAACAATGTACCAAGCATCGTGTACCTGATTCTTCTGCTCACTTGCAAGACACCAATGAGTTTGATTTCAACCATAAATTCCCACATTTTAAAGTAACCTGATTTCTGATGCCAAACTCACTACCAGAAGTCATTTGCTATCCCCCAAATTTAAAAATGCTAATTACATTTTAAATACAGGGAAATACCATGAGTTATTAAAGTATAACAGACTTTAGTGAAATTTTTTTATTGGGAAATATACTTAGGCACAGTATGTTTCCTTAAAGGCTTTTATATTTCCAGTCTTTCCATTCTGATAGGTTCCCTGTATATTTTGCCGTGTCCAAGAACACACCCCATGCAAAAGGCAATGTGGGAAGGACCAACGCTGTGACCTGCATGAGAACTTGTCCTCCAGGCAGAAAAATGTGCTGGGGGAGTGGAGAGCACAGCTACACTGACATTGCTGCCCATCTTTATTCCAGGTATCACCAACACAGAGTAATGCTCACTGGCTGTGGTTCAAGAAGGCAAATCATTGGAGTTCTTCAGTTTAGCCACTTCTGCACAATGGAAGTATAACAGTACTTCCACTTCCCACCTCCAGGCTGTTCCCACCACACAGGTAGCTTTTGTGGGGTGGTATTGTTCCTTACCATGACAGTGTACAGTACCTGGCACAACCAAAAGCACTGACTGAAGTCCTAGAGTAAGACAAGCAGTAACAGCACCACATGTCTGAGTAACTTTCAGTTTCACACCTGCATTGTCACCAAAAATTGCCAGATCTAGATCTGAGAAAGTTGCTAGGCAGACAAGCATGGTATTTCTCATCAACTTCAACATGAAAACTATGCTATGAAGAGTTTAAGAATCTCTCTGTCATAGCATTATCATTAAAAAGTAAAGCTGTATAAAGCCCACAGACAAAGTCCAGGTCTGTGAACAGAATTAAATCCCTTCCAGTGCCAGAACGAGACAGCCTCTTCCAGCTGCACCTTATCATGAGATTTGCTGGGTGGTTAAAATGGTTGCATGTGCCTATCGTATTTTGAGTGTTCCTGGTGTAGTTGAAAGGCCAGGCAGCTGATCTCAGATGGCTGGCAAACAGTGTCCCCCCAGCTCCCTGTGCCAGAGCTGACACGGACACGCGCTGGCAGCAGCGGAGCCCGCCCGTTTCCCTCCGTGACCGTGTTATTTCACGCCAGCCTGCTGGCACGTGTGTGGCGCTTCTGACCATCCCTCCCTCACAACAGTGCTCTGTGCCACCCGAAAAGAAGGGACTGGCATTACTGAAACCCACAGACAAGGCATGCCTTACCACAGTCTATAAAGGGCCATTCATCTCCACTGTACCTAAAATAGCCGCTGGACGCAATCATGAGATGAATACATGACTGTGGATTCTTTTAAATCACTGCCTTCTTGCACAGACAAGAATACAGTGTCCCACAGTTGCATCCTCACCGTTGTCCTTGTTCTCAATTCAGCAATCAAGTATTGACCCTTTCTGTTCCATACAGTATTAGTCCCTTAATTTCTAAAAGTATTTAGAAGATTACAGATTTTATGAGAAATTTAGAGAATCAGCACAAAACTTCACCAATCCATTCCTATGCACTTGTAAGACCTGTATAGAACCCTATTAAAGCAAATCCATCACAGCTTTCTATCACCAGAACTACAGCAGTAAAGTCCAGCTATCATCCACTAGCTGTGCATTACCAGCCAAACACTGTCAGCTGCAGAAAGCTACTGAGACACAGTGAAGGACCCAGGTACAGAAAAATTGTGCTTACTAATGAGAAACACTTAGAACACACAGGTCTGTTTCTTGCTGCTGGAGAAGTGGCTAACTTGCAGTGCCCTTTTGACCTGCTCTTAAATGATTACCAGTTTTTACTCCAGCATGTGTTTCAAAGCAGTCTCCAAGTATCTAGTAAGGGTAAGGGGGGAGACACAAGCCATCAGATAGCAAAATTCTGTGGGACAAAAGATTTTGAAAGAATCTGGTGACAGCTGGAGCAATACAAAAGAATGGATACTGGGATGCTGTTGCATATCTACAAGGCAGTAAAAGAAGCTGCTATATGAAGTTCTCAGGCAGGGAAATAAAATTCAGGTGCATGACCACATCATTCATGCCAATTGACATGTCACATGCTTCAACCCAATCACATTTAGAAGTGAACTTTCTGTCTTTCTCCTAAGTAGATCATCTTTGCTTTGAATTAGTTTAAACAGGACCCAGTGAGATGAGCCCAGTGTGCAAGACAAGGCTGATGCAACTCTGGTGCATATGAGCTTTACTGTAAAACCTGAAACATTCATGAAGACAAAACCTGGAAGAAACAGTAGTTTTCATCTGTAGAAATTGAAAACTAGAAAATTGGAAGATGAAAAACTTTATTTATTTACTTATCAAACTAAAATATCAGTAGTCCTCACAGAAAATCTGCTGCTGGATAAAGAAGCAAGCATTGAACCTGTTGAATTTTACATCAGCAGTGCCCTTCGCTGCAGAGAGGAAAATCCACACAACTCCACCCTACTCTCTGCCATGTTTTTCAGGACCCATACCAGCTGACTTTCTGGTTTCCTTCTCTAAATAGCTGCAATTACAATAATATTCAGCGACATCTGCACTCCCAAAGAGCAGATGAAAAATAACCACAGACAAATAATTTGAACATCTGCCAAATTAGGCTAATGGAGAGATAACAACGTATTTTGCTATTAATCATTTTAAATGGCAAATGCAAGTTTGTTTTTTCTTTCTCAATTGAAAAAAGAAAACTACCTCCTATTCCCAATGCAACAGATGTTAGAAAGATAAGACAAAAATCTCCTCCATCTTCTGCAGACTTAAAACAGTTGGCTTGTTCCATTCTAGATAGTCCCATCTTCAGCACAGGCTCCCACACATGGGCTGTACAGTACATCAAGATGTTCACAAAGTATATAGAGACTAAAGATGTCTTCTGCTATTTCTGAAGTGACAGGAACCCCCAGGGGACCAAAGCACTACTGCTTTCCTCTTAGAGGACCCAAGTCTGTGGGTGCCACAGGAAGCAGTGCCGTGCCCAGGAACAGGCACGGTCCCCTCCGCGTCACAAGTGACCTTGCGCCTGGCACGGTGCTTGTCCGCGGGCTGTGCTCTCTGAAAGAGGCATGAAGCCTTGAGCTCAGAGGAAGTTACACTCCTTGTTTTTCAGGGACACATGCTATTTTGTGAATGGCATGATCTGGCAACATTACCATCACCTCACAAAGAAATAATCTGGTACAAACTCACATTCTCTACATTTCCTGCAGAGTTAACAGAAGTTTCACATCTCACCAAGGCCAGCTGGTCTCTCACTGCCTCATTGCAGATGACAGAAGTCATCGAACTTAAGAAATGAAATCGACAAGAGGCTAAAAAGTACTCAGATCCAAATCTTAGAAGATGTGAAATGCCTCAGCTGAAAAGGTTCCCTCTTCCTTGCTGTGCTGCTTCTGCAGCAAAGCCACACAGCTGTCTTAAAACGCTCAACCTAACAGCTTCAAACAGGAAACAACAATGTAGCACACATATAATGTTCTTTTCTGTGTTCATGGATTGGGTGTTCTTGGGTAGGTGTGATTTCCTTTTTCTTTAAAGGAAAAATAAAATCCCTAGGAGCAGATGCCCACCAAGGAGGGCATCTTCTCTGCCTAAAAAAAAAGACACTGCTGGAAAAACTGCAGCCTCCAGCATTTAGCTGGGGCAAAAGCTCAGCATAAATGCAGTGCAAAGTTACTACCATCAGTGTCAGAACACCTGGTCTCCCCCCAAAATTACCTCCCCAAACACTGATTCTGTCCAGGCTTTCCAGACTTGCAAAATCTCTTCAATCTCCAATCTTGTCCTATATGCAGGTTATGAATTAGAAGACTTCTCTAATTAGAGATCACCAGTGGAATTAGAAAGGAGATTATTTTTAGTAATTATCTGATTGAGCTGTAGCTGCACTCAGTTGTGAATTAGTTACTGCTTTTTCTAAGACTACATTTTACATATGCATTTCCAATACAACATTTAGTGTCTCTTCAAAAGCCATCATCTAGCAGCAGAGACGGAGTAGCTATCACACACACAAGAGGATACTTCTTGACATCTTCAAGCTTCTCACTCAAAGCCTAGAAAGAATGGCGAGGAAAGATGAAAAATCTGGAAAGGCACAGCCATCTTCACACACCAGAGGTGAAGGCATTTATGAGTAACCCATCCCTCTGCAAGCTGCTATGCTGCAGTGGCATCTTTTCTAGAAGGGGTCACAGAAGGCCCAGAGACAGCATAACAAGCTGTTTTGTTGTTCACAAAGTTAAAGCATGACTTAGCCTGCTAGTGATTTTCTTCTTTTTTGGCATGTTACAATAAAGGAAGAAAAAAAAGGCCCATAGAAGAAAGGCTTGGCTCAGAAACTTGCCAGCTCTCCTTGACTCAGAGGGGTTGCTGGACACAGGGAATAAACAGCATCTCAGAAAAGCAGGCCTGTGCTGCAGTATGTCCATGTTACTGGCCTTGGTGGGATGCACTGTGTACAGTCAAGTTGCTTTCCACTCCCATCCCCTGCTGACAAGAATTACTTTCAGACTTGAAACTCAACAGTTTCATCATCTCCTTAAATTCCCAGTTCCTGGCTCAGATGTCTCTCACATGCATTAGTTAGATTATATCAACCACAAAGACCTGCCCATGAGCCACACAGGATATAGCTCAAAGGCAATCACTCAGTGATTGGATCATCAGCTCTCTGAGTTTCCCTTCCCTTATTCATAGAGCAGCAATGCAAACTGTGTGACAAGGGATAAGTGTACGCTTTGTAGTGTCATGTGGAAAGCGAGATAACACCAGAGCATCAGGATGCAACTGGAAAACACACCTTCCTTGAGCAGGGCATCTACTCTGAAACAGAACCATCCCTGCAGCCTCCAACAAGCCCTGCAGGAGGCACAGACAGTAAAGACAGGCTAAGCCAGACACATGCAGGTCTTACAGAGCAGAGAGCCTTAACACAGCACCTAATGAGGACTTGAAAAGGCAGCTGACAAACAGCCAACCAGCACGAAACCTGCACGGCATCACAGCCCTACCACATCTCTGCAAGGCACCTACAGTTCTGCCCAGTGAGAACATGCCAACTAAAAAACTTCCCAGTAGGCAATCAAAGATGGGTGAGACACACTGAACACGTGTCCAAGCTGACAAGCAGAGCTCAAGTAGACAGAGAAAGCAAACAACCATAACAAATACCTAACAGGAACAATGAAAGATCACAGCCAAGAATAAAATGCATAATGTATCTAATTCCCTCTCTATATAAGGAACTGATCCTGGCTTCTTTGCTCTCAGGCTGCTGAACCACATGATGCTATGCTTGCTAGGGTATCACTAACAAAGGAAGAGTGAGTGAGAAATTGTATCTTGAATCACACATGTTCAACAGCAACTGAGCTGGGATCTTTGCCTTGTGGGTGGAGAAGCTGATATCAACACCACCAGTAAATAAAAGCCTAGGTCTGGGGCAGATACAAGAGCTTCAGGGTCCCCAAAACACCAAACACTGACCATGGAAGATCCTGGGAAGAAAAACACCACCAAAAGACTGCAAAGCATATGTCAGACTGACCCTGCTGTATTTGGTATTTAGATATATAAAGGAGATGCTTCCACACTTTACTGGCAGCATCTCAAATGCAGCCTTGCTGAGCAGGGGTAAAATGCAAGGAGCACTCAGGCTGACTTCCTATGAGGCACAGGGCTCTGGCAGGGCCATCTCCTGCTGCTTTGAAGCTGCAGTTCTAACATATCACTTGCACACTGCCTTACTAGAAACAAAACCACATATTTCACTTAAGAAAGTAATCAGATGGATTAGGAAAGGTCAAAGAATAATAACTTTAAACTTCTTGCTGTTTCAAAAATACAACAGTGCTACGGATTCTCCATTATTTACCTGGAAAACATCACAGTGCAGTTTTCCTACACTTGCAGGATGGCACATAAAAAGAAACTAATCTCTGAATCTTAGGATTCTTAGTCTTAGGAACTGCTCTTTTTTGCAGCTGTACTAGACCAGGACCCTTTTTCACACCCTGTCCAAGCATCTAGCAGCTCACACAGAACAATACAGAGACCTTTCAAGCCTTGCAATCTTGCTATGATTGCGGAGAATTTCTGCAACTTCAGAAATACTCAACTTGAGCAGCCTCAGTCAGAGCTATCCTGCCCTGTCAGGTCTGACCCTAAGATGAAGGGTACAAAACAGCTGAACATTGCTGTCAAAATAATCATAGAAACAACACACATGCCTCACACAAAGGAACTGCTAAGAGGCAATATACTGTTTTCATGCCCTCAAACAAGATGATATTTCAAGGCTTCAGTAGGAAAACACTGCCTAAGAACACCAATGTGTTTAGAAGGCTGAAATCTGATCTTGTTTTTATTGGCTTCTGCTTTATTATGCCAAGAGCGAAGTTAAAACTCCCTTCCATATTTTCATCAAACCTGCTACTGTTTTTTGCTAATTCCCAAGATCAAGCCAGCCTGACAAGAATCATGTAATTTTACAAGGGAATCTCTCCTCCCTCCACCCCCTTATGTTATCAAACATTAATTTTGTGAAGAGTCTGCTGCATCATGCCAGCTCTAATTTAGTAACAACACTTTAAATTTCTCCTAAGTCTTGAGAAGGCCTTGCAGTGGAAGGCCATTCCACAGCAGCAGGATTAGCACAGTCTGAGATCCTGCATTTGGTATCCTGTGGTTGTAGGTTTTACAGGGGCCACTTACCCATGTGGCCTATCATATGTTTAAAAAGTGCCATCTCCATGGGCTTTGGTACAGGGTGAGGCTGCAGTTCTCAGTTGTGACACTGTAATTTATATTCCATTCTTTCTGCAACATCCGAAGTTCCAGTAATTATGTGACATTTAGCCAACAAGCTCAGAAGTTACTGGCAGCGTGATTGCATAAGCACACTTCCCCTTAGAGAACAGGTTAAAATTTCCTTTTAAAAAATTCAAGAACCTTACAAATACCATGATACTGATGACAACTGAGTTGCAGGAAACTAAGGTGTGCATAGGTGAAGTAACTGAACCTGGAAAACAGGCCAGAAACAGGAAAAAAATACTCATATTTCCCGTCTCACAAAAAAAAGCCCTTTAGCTGTGAATGAACTTCCTCTTTTTCTAAAAGCTAAGCAGATTTTTTTCTTCTCATTGAAACAACACACCATTTAGTTCAGTATGCATTTATCACGTTTGGTGCAAAAGATCCTTCCCTTTAGAGATCACTTGCAATGTCAAAGAGCAGCAAATCTTCAGCCCATCTGCTTTTGTGGATTATATGCATGCACATACATACGTACACATATAGACACATTTTACAGAAGCAGCTTCAGTGCTGCTTCTATAAATCAGTGGTCACAGATTGTGCTAGAGAAAAAACACTGACAACTGTCCTTCCTATCCTGCCACTTCCCGTTCAGATTTGGCAGGCAAGCTCAAGATGATTATCCTAAAAGCTCTAACAAATAATCACAGTTAAAAGGACATTTTGGATGCAGAACTGCAAGGGGAACTCACGTAATTTACTAGAAAGGAATGAAAAATCAAAGCCTACTGTCAGCTTCAGAAAGAGCCAGACTGCTCCCATGTGTGTTTTCTTCTCTGTCATCACCTAAGGTAAACTATTACCTCACACTCTTCACATTCCTCCGCTATGCCAGACTTCACCAGGCTTATGTATGATGAACCAAAAAGCCACTGCCAGCTTCCACTTTCTATCTATTGTAGCAGAGTTCATCATGCTGTTAAATGCAAATCCCTTCAGAGTGGTTTGCTGAAGAAGGCCATGGAAAACATGCAAGAAGGAGACAAAACTGCACTCAGGAAAAAGCAGAGTCATTTGTGAGAATTTCTTGCTATAATGTGACCCATGTTATGAAAGTATGGCAGAGCCCTGTATTGCATCACTTCCTGTTCTCTAATCCATCAATCTTCCCATAAGATAATATTTATATGCACATAGAAAAAAAAATCCATACACAGAAATATGCCACATTTTTCCATTAGCCTTTCTCTTCTGACTGATGCATTTGCAGTTACAAGAGATTATAACAAGGATTGGCATAGTAGTGAATCACCCTCAATAGCACACTGCGCTTTTACAACTAGAAATAGAGGGATCAGAGAGATTAATCCTCTGTCCTGGATGAGCCAAGGAGCCAGTGACAGGGAAAGCAAATATAAATAGGCAGAGAAGGCTTTGTCTTGCTTCACCTCTCACTGGTTTTGAAGGAGTCTCTTCAACAAATAAATGCTTTAGGAGACCTTTATTGATGACATTTAAAAAAGACATCCCTTTTGTAAATCCTGCTGTAATTTGGAGATGAGGGGTTCCCACTAATAATCCTGTGATATCAACCTAGGAAAGTAAAGGCCAGGTCCACTGGCAAGAGAAGTGCTTACAGTAGAAGAGCTGATCGAATACTTCCTCAATATTTAACTGGTTCTACAGGGCAGTTGTTCAGAGTGAATTGTTGCTTCCTTCAGTTAATGGTACTCAAATGGTCCTCCAGAGGCAAAATTCACCCAAATCCCATGTATAGAAGGCAGTTTCTAGTTTCAGTCGTAGGGGTCATGGCAATGTGTGGACCCCCACACGTGTGATGTGCCCATGGAAATTCTTGTGCAATGAGAAAGCAGAACTTCAAACTCAACTCTAGCAACAAGAACAGAAGCACAACTCCCTTCCTCAAGCTGCACAATGGCACGAAGTTATTAGCAGTAAATAAGTCTGAGTGACAAATTATTCTGGTCATTAGAATCAGCAGATCAGTCCCAGGGGAAACCTAGCTATTTATTCAGAAGCATTGGGGTTTTTTTCCCACAGATACTCTTCCTTGCAGGCTCAGTACACACACTAAAGAGGAAGCAAAAAGCTTTTTAAAAATAAAGCATGTTTGAGAGAAAAGAGGCACAAAGGATTAGTATACTTTCCTAAAAATTAACAAATTTATGTGTAAACTTCAACTCTATTCTTTTTTTTTTTTTTTTCTTTTTTGGTTTGTCACCCTAGATTTTGTCACCTTCTATCTTTCTTTCCTTCCCCTATTATCCAATTGACCCTTTGATTCAAAGAGAGGTTTCTCATGCTGTGTTGAGGACATGACAGAAGTCAAGGTACCAGCTCAGGAAAGAACAGCTGACAACATTTTTATTCCTTGTAATGAGCCTCTTATCCTGGATGGTGCATAAACACATGATCATATTGAAGCCATGACCAAACTGGGAGACAAACTCAAGCTTAGCTGAGGTAGCAGTGACCTGTTAACTGACATTCTTAAGTCCAAGATCTTTTTTCCCCAAGGAGAAACTCACCTGCAATATGGACTAGTGACATCTGCTCAGTCCTGATGCCCTTTGAAGGGCAGGTATTAAGGCATACCCAACTGATACATAGGATTTACCTATCCCCAAAATACACAATATTTATACTCCATATGAATTTAGGCTATGTATTTTGCAGATTTACAGCTGGGGTCCTTAAATGAGTCTCCAGGGACAAAGTGCTTATCTACTACCTTTATTTCACAGAACTATGGAAAATCTCAGCTGCAGTTCTAGAACCTTTCACTGTGTTCACCCATTACACATATACATATTACACACAGGTAATATATGTGTATTTCAACTAAAATTTCCAACACTGTTTTCAGTTCAGTCCAATCAACCATGACATTCTGCCAGGTCAAATTCAAGATCTGCTACTAAACCCCTGCACTTGCCTGCAGGTACCAAATGTGAGCTCCAGAGTGGCGCTCACTTTAACAGACAGAGAAGTTTAAAAGTCATTTACAAACACCTGTGATCAAGATCAGCCCAAACAAGATAACCAGCAGGATATATAATAAAGGCCAGCCTTCCTTCTCAGTCCCTGGGGAGAAGAAATTGCAACCACTAGAAACTGCTGATGGTTGAGATCTCTTGTTGTTGGTGAACTGTCTGCCTGCCTGGTGATGAGCTACATTTAAGAGTAAAAAAGCTCTTAAAGCATACCTTTAATTGCAAAAAGACCAGGCTTCCAAGGGCTCTTTTGTCCATTTACCTGCCTCAGAATCAATAAACGCCATGTAATCTGTTATGTGGTTTTTTAATGCTTCACATGAATGTGGATACCTTGACAAAATTCCACAAAAACATTGTGGGAAGCAGTGAAAAATAATCTGGTTTAGAAATTATGAGTTCTTTTGGGAAGTTTTTAGTAAAATCCAAACAGAACGAGTAAAACTGAGCCTATTTCAGTGAAGAGCATTTCAGCAATCTAGAGCTGTGAAAATCCACAGTGAACAAAGCCCACCCAGCAAGCGTAATGCCAGTTCTGCTATGCTACATCAAGCTGCCACCAGATCTTTGCAGTAAATCCAGAAGTCAGCAAAACAGAAAACCCAGCAAACCCTGCATGAGTTCTGTCTCACTATGGAAATTAATACAGTGAATTAGATGTGCAATTTACATGGTTCACACAGTTCCTGCAGCAGCTAGCACTAAATGCTCCCAAGAAAGAACTGGCACAAGCAATAAATGAGTAACTCGTCCTCCAGTAAGATTTCCCCTCTAATACCTTATGCTTATGCTCTGGAAAGGAAATTTTTTTCCCCAGACTTTAAGTTTTTCATTCCTTATAGCCTTCTACAGCTTTACTATTCACTATTTGTCTGCCACACACAGACAGTCCAAGCACAGAGTTGATCAGGGTTCCTGGAAGTTCCTTTTTTCAATGCCTGTTAAATTTTTATGGTCCATCTACAGGCTCTTAAAGAATGCTAGTTAAACACTTCTACTGGATCAAGAGTTCCTTTTATTTTGGGGGGAGGGTATAAGGGCAGAACAAGAGCAAAACAAGATAAAAAACAATTAGAAAAATATAAGAAGAGATCGCATTCCTATTTTCATTTTTTCCAGGCAGATAATCATGCACACTTTATTATTCACACTTTTCTGAAGCTAGCTGTCAGTCAGGCCCACTAGGGCTGACTGAGGTACATGGCAGAAAAGACCCATAGCAGGAGACTGCTTCTTCTTATGCAGCAGGATCAACTCAGGGCTTGTAACAACCACCTTCAACTCCTTCCCTGAGCAGCATTATTACTGGGAGCTGTCACACTCCTGCAGTGCCCTGCCTTCCCCACTAACGTCAATGTTTGGAAGAGCAGTACGGAAATCAGTCTGTCAGACACTTTGGTACACTGCCTAAAGTACCTGTGACAGCCTCAGCAGCTGGGAAGATCTTTCACCCTTGAACAAGGGAGAGTTGCCTGTACAGAATGCTGTGTCTAAAATAACAGAAGTTTAAATTAAAAAAATTTAAAAAACCAACAAACTCATCCTGAAAATATAAAAAATTTGTCCAGCATGCTGAATTAATGTATCCTCATAACATTTAAGACTGTGCAAAAGCAGCCTGGGAACAGGTGCATTTTTTAGCACTAGACCTCACCTGAACATCGCCAGCAATTCCAGCCCCTTACCCATACACCAAGGCATGAAAGGCATGCAGCTTTTCTTCCAGTGTGACACCTCAAAATAGCAAACTGCTTCTTTTTATCTAGTTTATCTCTATAAGCAGAACTGCTGCCTAGGGCTAGCTGAAAGCCAAGTTAAAAAAAATCAAAATAACAACAGAAAACAGAACCGAACATAATAAATACTTAGCAAATTGTTAATTTCTTAAGTTTGCATTAGAGCTAAGTCACACAAAGTTGCCAGCAAAAGGGCAGTTGTTCAGACTTCAGCAGTCCTAGCATTTTCAGCAGTCACAGCAGAATCAAGTCTCGTTTTCTCCAAGGAGCAATAAGGTTGCTCTGAGGAGAGTCTGGCACCAAACAGTTTGTGCTACAGCTGAGAAGCTGCTAACACCACCAGCAGGTATTATTGGGGGTGCTAGGGCATACCCTTGAGACAGGAACACTGATGTTTCCAGCAATCCTGCTCCTCAGGCAGCTTAGCAGAACTCTGCATCAGTAGAAACTGATCAGTGTTGACAGATTTCAAACAAAGTATCATAGGTCTAATAAACAGAGTTTTTCAAAGAAAACTTTTCTCTAGAAATGTTTGACTAGGACTATTGCTAGAGCAATCTCAGCCTCATCTGACACTACTCCAAACCGATTTTAGAAGCACAAATTCATAAAAATTGCTGCTGCTTCAGCTGAAGCGTTACTGTCAGACCGGCTCTCTCCCACCCACACCTTCCTTCCAACATCTCTTTCCACCTCCACTCAAGCTCTAGCTAAATTGTCCCTTCTGTGTTTATGCTGCTGGCTTTTTCACAGATTTGCGATGCACAGACCAGTCCTTGCCAGCTGCAGAGCCGAGCCCCGTACCCTCTCGCACTGCAGCTTGAGACCAACTGATCTGGCACGGGCACATGGTAATTCTCGCTTCGCTTGCACTTTTAGCGTACCAAAATGAGGAGAAGTTAAAAGTGTTACGCTTCAGAACAACTCGAGCATTACTCTGCCTGCTAACTAGCTCCAGGAAGCATGAAGGAATTCTGGCTCTTTCTTAGTTTGCCGTGAAACTTCACGATTCCTTACGAGCACGTTGTGATCAGCACATCCTGTGCACTGTTTTCTCTGTATTCTCTGCTCCACGTTGCTCACGGAACGCCAATTCCCGTCCTCCTCCTAACGGGACAGCTGGCGCAAACACGCTCCCTTTCCCACAGCTGATCCGCTCTCGGCTTCCCCCCAGCTACACTAATGCTCCCAGCAGCAGCAGCTGATGCTGTGCAGACAAAGACGGCGGAGGTGGGAAAGCCTCTTACCAGGGAATTAGCTGCCGCTTCCCCAGCGCCGACAGCGGAGCAGCCCCGGACCCCGCGCGGTGCCCCTGCCGCGGCCAGCGCTGCC
>VXBR01000879.1:550802-580751 GCA_013400215.1 Cisticola juncidis
GGGCCCGGCAGGGAGCGAGCTCAGCCCGCAGCCCTGCCCCGCTGCTGTCACCACTGCCCGGGGTGGAACGGCCCGCGCTTTAGTAGAATAAAACGTCTGAACTTAATAGGGTGCCATTTAACTTTTAAAAAATCTATGTATGCTGAAGGCCTGAAGATGGCTTATAGCCATCGTTGTAAGGTGTTTTATGTTAATCGCTCACCTGCGTTTATTGATTTATCAGCAAAATGTATGTCAACACAAAGCTTCGAGTTTGCCCCGTGCCATACGCTGTTGCTATTTTACACTTTTGTTATGCAAGCAGGATACTTTAATCTTCCCCAACATATCTCTCTCCTGAGGTATGCTGAAACAGGTGAACTGTACTATTGAGGTGAATTTTACAGGGGAAAAAGGAAAGTGAGTTTTATGAGAATGAGTCAAGGGAGAGTTTTCTGTGTTCAAACATGATGCCTATACCACTTGGGAATAAGTGAAAAGAACAGGAGAATAGGCAGCTTTGCTGAACAGTTTCTGTCAGTGCAGCATAGACAAGAAAGCAGATATTATTCAGAGAATAAAACAGAAAACAAGAAAAGCTCCTGATTTGACATGAAAATTCATTCACTAGACTTGAGTTGAAACTGTCATCTTTTGAGTCTGCACTTTTTCACAACAATTTACAGGGCTCCAGGGAGATTACATTTACCCATCGAGAACAGTGCAAGAAGCACAAAATGAGTAAGGTAACCTTTTCATACAGAGACCACCCCCTACAGAAAAATGATGTTGAATCAGGTTTGCAGAGAAAAGAGAGGCTGGGCTGAGATACTGTCATTACATTGCAGCGTTAGTACCCAGCACCCCCATGTAGTGAAAGCGGGAGAAACACCACCCAGGGTGTAGGGTGTGTCTTCCTGGGAAGAGGAGTGTGTGTGTAGAACTCCAATTTGGTCCTATGTAGTTTGAAGTTAACAAACTTCGATTGTATCCCTTTATAAAATACAGTAAGGAAACATGCATATGTGGTGATAACCATTGTCCTCTTGATAGGCAGTATAGGTTTGTAAAGAGAACCAGTACTGCTGGCTTACCTTAAGGTCACTGGGATTTCTCAAGAGATGCTCTTTGCTTACTTCATGCTCTCAAGTAATTTTGTTGTATAATTTGTTTGGGTTTTTAAAAATTATTTTTTAGTTTAGGTTTGTATTCCACTTTGGGAACAGCATAGCTCTCCACTCAGTGCTGTGTGCCAGACTAAGAAAAGGGCCTGTAGACACAACTGGAATAGAAACAGATATTATACAGAAAAATAGTCACACAGAGCAGAGGTTTTTTTAGGCAAACTAGAATAACTGAGGATTAGTCCTGAAATGAAAGCCGCTGCAATAAAGCACTTTGCAGATTCCCTGTGTTTTGCAATTACTACTCCGTGATCTCTGTTTCCCTGGAAAGCTTGTCTAGGATTTTAACATATTGTTGTTCTTGGCTTAAAGTCTCAGCACAGCCTCCAGTATACAGGACTGCAGAGCTGAGACTGAAGCCTCAATACTGAAGGGCAAGCACTACTGTGGAACATCCTAAATGCCTCACAGCCCTCGGCAGAAAATGCAAACCTAAGCTGTTGCAAATGTTCCCCCCTCAAACTTGCAGCTAATTAAAAAAAAAATAGGAAAGAATGAAGCTTTTAAGCTAAAGGCCATTAGTCAAATGGAAATGTTAAATTCTTCCAGCTAGGGTTGCTGTTCGGAACACGAGGAGAAGATAGAGGATTTTAAAAAATTACGGGAACAGAACAGAACAGTTCCATTTTGTAAACTGAATAGCTCTAGCATGGAGTTACAGAAAAAACATAGTTTGGGAATGTGTGCCTAGAAATGCATGTCACACTTAGGGGAAGAACTTATTGATCTTGCAGAGAGAGTTGCCCAGATACCCTGCACACAAGATCTGGACTGTGAGCACACACATGGCCTTACTTGCCATCAACAATAAACACAATTTTATTGAACTTATTTAATAAGATAAAACAAAATTGCCTCTATGCCCATGAGACTCCAATTCTCTCTAGAAGCAGCACACATCTACCATATGGTTATAGAAGTCTGTGCTTGTTAGAAATACTTTTACTCCTTTTAGCACAAAGACCTGGAAAGTGGTGTGGGGCAGAAATCCTGCATAGTAACAATTGTTGTATAACTGTGTCCTTTTTGGTCCGTAGTTATTACAATACATCCAGTAATTATGTGGAAAAACGTAATTTATTTTTCCCAGATAATTATAAACGATCTTTTTAGTCTACAGTGTTGGTCTGAGCACCTGCATGTTTCCATAGCAACTCCACAATATTTCAGGGATTACATTTTAATTCCACTGTGTTTTGGGTCTAGTTTTTCTCCAAGCCAGCTCAGTTCCTCTAGTTCCTTCAACCTGCAGATCCTGAGCTGTGTGTTCTCCCATCTGTTCACTTTCTTGTATGCACATTATGGGCCAAAATGAAGTGATATTTCTCCAAAAGTTCTCTGATGACTTTATGTCTTACAGAAGGTGAGCTGAGGGTTCATTCCTTCCTGTGCTGTTGTTCTGCTGGTTTCTGCCTGTGCTAGGTGAACAAAACAAATTTTGGTAGGAGAAGGGAAAAGTGGAGTCATTAGGGAAGGTGAACAGAACTGATGGGAATTCAAGGAGAAAGATGAAAGAAAATACATATAAAATTTTTGTCCTTCCTGAATGAATAAGGAATCAGCTTTTGTCAGAAAGGCACCAGATTTCTAAGGTTAAATCACCTTTAAAAACACTGTCAGAGCACCAAGAAGGTGATTTGGAGACATCATTACAAATGTTTTTTTCAAAGTGCCTGAAATTTATCAAACTTTCTTCAGTCTCAGATGCAGGATATAAATCAGTACTATAATAAATACATTTCACTGAAACCTGGTCTTTGAAAATCACTATAATGATTCAAAACCTGTCTCTGGGACAGAGTGGCACGAGCCAATGAAGTCTCACATGGAAAAGAGCAGGAGGAAAGAGCATTCCTGCCTGCAAAGCAAACTGTGACCTTTCTCCCAGCCCTGTGCTGTAAGACCCTGGGATGCTGTGGATGCAGCAGGCAGTGGCTGTAGCCAGCCCTGCACTGCAGGTTTGATCTGGCATGGTGTGTGACAAACAGGCATATGACAACACACCCCAGCACACTTCAGCAACTCTGCAGCAGTCATGTGAGGGTGCCTTTGAAGACTGACAAGACTGGATACAGCTTGGAATCTGTCTCAGAGCAGATAAGCTTTTGAAGTAATAAAGCCTAACCAGGCCTCAAAACCCCTATCCTCTGTAGAAGCTTTCAGAGATATTTTCTCCTTTCTGAGCCTCAAAACTAAAGGCTGGCAAATACAACATTTTGACCTTTTGAGGTGATATGTCGAGGTAAAACTAGTCATTGGGTATGGGTGAACTGGCTCTAGAGAAATCCAATCCACAACATTATGGTGTCACACTTAGTTAAAGCTTATAGCACTACAAGTCATTTTCATTTAGCATCCAAATGAAAAAAGAGCAGAGAGTACATTGGCCCTTTCTTTGTATCCCAGTCAATTTAATGCTTATTCAAGGCAGGATATGCACTACTACAAAAAAAGAGAAGCTCAGGGACAAGTAATGGTTCTCTAGAAGTCAGGTGGTCCTGCAACTGTGTCTTGGGCTCACTATGTTCTTCCCCTGCTTTGGAAGACAGAGAAAAAAAAATTAAAGCTTTCTTCTGTACTGATAAAAATTTGGAAAAAGGATCTGGCCAGTTTCAGTTTGCTTCACTTTCACATTTGTTACTGGGACCATTAGGGAATGTATAGAAAGTAATTTATCCCATACTCAAATATTCAGAGGAGGAATGACATGTTCGAGCCTACCTCTTAGCAGCCAATACTCAGCTCTGGCTCTCCCGACTGCAATTAACAGATGGCATGCAAGCGACATGCAGATGTGCTGAGGGCATAAAAATAGGCAGTGTGACTCTGTGTAACAAACCCCATACATCATCTTCCTCATAAGCACAGCCATTCTGCTGAACTCAGCCACACGTTCCCCTTACAGCACTTTCCCACACTTCTCGTCATACTCTTAATAAATGCTACTTACATCCTGTCCAGACTAGATGAAGATTAATAATACTAAGCATTTCTATGGGACCTCCTTGGAAGAACCCTGGGCATATTTCATCTGGTGTTACTTTAATCACAATTTCAGAGGCTTCCATTGTAACAGTACCTTGAGCAGCTTATAGCTGAATACACAATACAGGAAAACTGCAGATGACAAAGTATAATGCAAAATTTGAGGAGATTTGGAGGACAGCAAGCATAATTAAGACTCTGTAATAGTAAAGACAGTGAATTGCTACCATAAAAAAGATGAGTATGAAGGGATGGGATTCAAAGACAGAACATTCTGAATATTCAGGAGACACTGTTCTCCGTTTATCATAACACTACACCAAATGAATTTCAATTTAAAAATGGTAGGAAATTCAAAACTGCAGCGAAAGAAAATTCTTTTCACATTACACATTTAAATAAGTGAAACTATGAATCTATCAAGATTCAAAAATAGTTTTAGACCTTTACGGACCTCCAAATTAACATCATACTGTACACTGAGATAGCAAGTTCTTCACAATTCGGACTAGTCATTAGCATACAAGGTAAGATCCAGTGTCCTGTTCCTGAATACTTGTTTAGAGAATTTTTGCACCTTTTCAAGTGCCTGTTACCTCCTATTCCCAGAGACAGATGGTGGGCTGGATGTATCTCAGGCTAATCAAGTCTATTTTGATGAGTCCTATGTCTCCCCAAAACAAACTACCTATGATCGCTGGCACGACAGGAGATGCTTAGAAGAAATCTTGTCACTCAACTCTCAGGCTCAAGACCACGTTTAAAACCAAAGATATTTCATTATATATCTGTGTTGTAACTTTGTATCAGCCAATGCAGGTTTTTAGCAAATAAGGCCCATTATGGGCAACAGTTCCAGCACTTAAGTACAAGATTCAGGCAAAATAAATCTAAGTCTCATTAGTTCAAGAAAAAAAAAAAAAAAAAGAAAGACTGTCTGCACAGTAAAATTATGGATAGAAGGAAGAGAGCAAAGATTATTCACTTTTTAAAAAATCATATACATTTGCTAAAAAACCCCTCACAGAGACACAGAGAGGGCATTTTAAAACCTCTGATTTTTCCTTTTAGAAAACTTCACTGTTTTCATTTCCTGCTCATTAACACTCTTAATCACATACCATGTAAGTACTACTATTTTTGTGATTAGGTACTGTTCTGAATTTCTGGTGCTGGGCAGAATACCTAATTTCAGAAATAATTCATCATCCAGATGTGATTAGAATATAATTCTTATGGAGCTATATATACACTTCCAATATATATGGTACATAGTAATCAGTCTTTCTGAAGATTGGATTAAGAAGGATTGAAACAGCCTTAAAGTGTGGTTTAGAAATAAATTTCTGCCACTGATGAACCATAAAGCATTTTGAATTGCAAGGCTAGGCAAGACAGATAGTAAGGAGTGGTCACTTTGCAGTTACTGGCAGACATTCCTCACTCACCACTGAATTTATACTTTCATATCCTCATCCTGTATCCGTAAGAAAAAAACAGCAACACTGGTCATTTTAAAATAGGAAATTATGGAGACATGCAGTATTTTTACCAGACACATCTGGTAAACACAGCTAAACATACCATCCAATGTAGCATGGCTAACAGACACCTCTGACATCCATCCTTGCAGGGTTAGTGGAGGAAGAGAGGAGGACTGTTTAGTTTTCAATACATTAAGATTACCTAATAAATTATACCATGAAACCCAGCATAGAAACAAGCTTTTGAGGTACTCTTCCATTCTGATTTTTTTAAAAGGCATTGGAATTAGGAAAAGGAATGTACCCTATTGCTGATCTCATCAGATCTGTTCAGAGTGGGCTGAGTAAAAACAAATAATCACACTTGGGGTTTTTTTGTAAATCTCCGTTTGCTGACAAACCCAAAACTTTTTGCCATTTTAAAATGCCTCTGCTGCCCCCTGGTGTTGCTTCTCTGCAGCGTCACACACAAAGCAAAGGCAAGAGAAATCCAGACAAATCTGCTACAAGGTCCCCGTGCAGGAGAAGTTATGCACCAACAAATGGATTACGCTTCCAGATGTGCTTTTTAGCTACATAAATGTTCTCATGTAAGCACGTGAGGCTCAGTGCTAATGTAGATACCACAAAGACTGTCAAATACATCTCAAGATGAACCTGATTAACATTAAGATTGGAAAAACGTGACCCAACACAAAAGCTGCAGGTAGAAGCAACTTCTTACGGGCAGAAGCAGGGCAAAATCCACAATTTACACCCAAAAGATGGTGCCCCATTGTGAAAGCTGAAGTACTTGAAAAGAAAACAAAGTATCTGATTCATTATATGCAAAAAAACCTAGAAAAACTGCATTTTATATTTTGTAGTATGAATTAACAATGCTAGCCTTGTCTACACCTGAAGACTGTGAGCAGAAGGCACCACTGCAATTACACCCCAGGGGATGGCAAATTGAACAGACAGAAATTGCAAACAGACAGATTTTTATCACCATGGGCTTCCAGAGATTCCAGAAAAAGGAAGTAACAATTCATTCAATAGTTAATTCAATATCCAAAGCCATTTCTGACACCTCTGTGGGGGCTATAAATTTGACACAAGAACCCTGGAGATCATTCAAGAAAAGACCAGCCTGGTTTTGCCTCACAGGTCCCTCAAGCATAAAAGAAACAAGCCAAAAATACTGGCAGGAAGGTAGAGAAGAGCACACACCAAAGTAACTGCTCAACTTCCAGGTGTAAACTTTGTATCATACAACAATATAATTACATGAACACAGAAAAGCTAAACATTTGTCTTCACCAGATGCATAGCAACATGATACATTAATACTCAAACCCCAAACCATTTACATAAGTTTACACAGTAAACAGTAATTAATCCATAGCAGAAACTAACACAGGACGTGGTAAAAGCCAATAGCATCTGAATCAATGACTGAAACAGTTAATTTCAAATTAAGTGCTCTTGTAGCTGTACTACTGATTGAAAATTAATGCCTGTAACACTTCATGAGAACAAAACCAGTGGAGTTCTGAACAACAAGCATCTGTATGAAGTATAATTAAAATGACATATAATAAAAATGAGAAGCTACATACAGGGAAATTATTAGTGCATTGCATATTCTAAAAAGGCATGGTTGTACACTTCATGGCACATATGCAGAGAAAGGGAGAGTCAAAACTGAGATGTGATTCAGAGTTCCTGCCACGCATCTGTTATGTAGTTGTACTAAAATTTGAGTATGGCCATCCCAACACACTGCAAAAAAATTCCTGACAATTATACTTTAGCAAAATCAGATTAAGTGAACACAGGCCACATTATTTTAATTCCAATTCTTACCAAATCCTTACTGTACCTACAAAAAGTGCAATACCTCTGTCTTTAGAATGTTGCTGAGCTGTGTGTAATTGCTGGGAAAACACTTGTACATTTGTCACATTCCTTACTCTTTTCCTTCGGCATCAAACACTGTCCTACGCAGAAGATGAAAAAAAAACTCCAGGCAGTTCATGGTACATAGCATGGCTCAGTAACAACATGTTCATCATATCAGGGGAACTTCCTCCAAGCACAGAAGTCACAGAAGTCACACACACAGAATGACATTTGTATCTTATCAATGCCCAGAAGAATAATTATGTACATTTTTTCCAAGTTCATCACTCTGAAAACCTCAGTTTTACACAGGACTACACAAAATGGATTTCCTCCAAGGATGACATTCTTCAAGTTACTTCTCCCTCTTTCCATGATCATATTTCTTCTTTTTTCATCCAACTTTTGGCTGTCATTCTCATAAGCTGTTACCCTTTGCCTGGAATGCAGCACAGATCATTTTAATACCACAACCAACTAAGTAGCTGAGGATTTTGGCAAGGACCATGACATTTGATTACCTAGTTACAATGTGGGGGGATTTCTTTTGTTTTGGTGGTTTGTCACAGGTTTTTTATTAATCTCTTTATACTGGAACACTTCATGCAAATTATGCACATAAAAACACTTCACAAGCATTAAGGGAATGAAAGAAGAAAGTCTTTCAGTAGGTGTATTCCTCCAAAAGCAGCTTCTGCAGTGGCTACATAATCATTACAGGTGTTTCATGCATGTACTGAACTGCCTTTATACTCTATCAGCAGGGGGGGAGACAGGGTAGCACATGCCATTTGCTGGGCACCTGTTCTGCCTTTGCTAGTACACCTGTAAGACTTCAGGAGGATTATTTAAAGCACACACTGTTGGTCACACTATTTATTCCTAATGAAGCTGGTGGGAATTCTTCCCATCACCTTCAGTATGAACAGATATGAGCCAGCACTTGTGGGGACAAAAATAAACAAACCTCCCAACAGAGCCCAACTTTTAATTTAGTAACACACTGTAAAAGAGAAGTTATTTTGTGCATTTATGACAGCATAAACAAGAATAAAATTTAATATTTATTAGAATTTCTTCCAGTAACAGCATTCAACATCTTAACAAAGCAAGTTGTGAAGTCTTAAAAAAATCTAGGATTACAAAAAAAGTTAAAATAAGTTGTTTCTTATATTTAATGGCAACAAACAGGGAACCTTCTATTTAAAAACAAACTTGTCATATAAACAGCAGTATTTTAAGAAAATGTGATCGATATGTAATTTCCAGAATGGACACACAATGTACGAATATCAATCAGAATGAAACAGAGGGGTGGAACACACTATCCCCTTAAAATCTCAAAACAGGCTGTTTGAAGAAAGGGGAGGGAGGAGGATCTTTCTAGTGAAATAACTTAGAAGATACCACACAATGGACAAAAACAAGAGTACAGAAGACATTACATGACACCCTCATTACAACACCCCCTCAACTCTGGTTATACAGTAAAGTTAGTAAAGTGCATCTTTAAAGACTTGTCTAGTGAAATAGCTTTTCCAAATATAAAACACAACACGTGCAGTAACAGTTAAATCATAGTGTAAGTTCTTAGAAACTAATTTTTAGCCTTTCATTCACTCAAGAAGAAAAGTTTTAACTGCAGTAGTGTTCACATTATTCTTCGATGCATCCTCATGTGCTTTTGTTACTTGGCAAATCTTGAAATATGGAGCATGGCAAAATTATGCAGTTTAAGCAAGTGCTTGTCTCAATTCAATACAATTCTTCAACAGCAGAGTGGCCACATGCAGCACAACCATGTCAAATTTTGGGAAGCTTTGGTGCACTAATGATGGGATTGGTCTCCTGTAAATACCTCCGCCCTGCACTCTTGTAGTCGTAGGTGCAGGTGTGAGTCTCTGCATAGCGGTGTGTTGCACAGAAGTTGTTTCCACATCTAAAAAATCAAGAATATTACAAGTTACAAGCTTTTAGAAGCTTTTAATGCTCTGACATGCTGGGAGCCATTTTGCTAAATTATGTCTTAAATGACAGAGCTGTTTGAATTATCATCATTGACTTACAACATTAACTGGCGGGGTACACAAAATTACATTTTTTACACTGAATGTTTTAGTTTTGACCCAATCCAGTCTCTGCAGCTGGAAGCTAAGCAAGATCAGTACTCCAGGAACCAGCTATCAAGCATTAAATACAATTATGTATTAAGAATGATGAGCTTTGTTTTCTTTTTTTAAGGACCTCACACAGTATTAGTAGGTAAAATTCTGAGGACAAAACCAGGGACAGTAATTCCCTCAGGTGAAATCCATATAATGCATTTCAACTCAAAACCACAACATCACTCAACAATCAAAAGAGTTGTTTTCAGCACAACTTCTGCCTGGCATAAACTCAAATTAGCCATTTAAGATTAATAAATACAGATTTAGTGAGCTGTTAAGACATCAGACAAACTACAGGGAACATAACTTCCTGTAGGACTTCAAAAGGGTTCATCTATCCAAGATCAGTAGCAATTTTCGTGAGCTAAGACCAGGATTTTTGCTTTAAACTTAACAGTTCTGCAGCCAAGAGTCTTAACAGGAGAAAAGCATACTTTGGATGTTGCATATGATCTGGAAAAGTGCCTTACCTGGAGACCCATACTGGTGTCCTGTTGCCTATTTGATAGAGATGCTTCTTGACAGTAAAACACACCACTCAGAATCAGAATTATGTTGAAATGGATTAAGCATTACCCATCAAACTCACTATCACACCATAATCCCCTCTTCAGTTATCCATCTGTGTTCATAATAAACTCTGCAGCTGTTCTGGAGGCTTTGTGTGCTGGAAATAAATTTGCTTTCCTTTCGTTCTTGGTCCCATAATCATAATTTTCTTCATATGACTGTATTCTGTATTTGGTTTATGCTGCTTTCTAGTAAAAGGTCCTATGGTTGCTCCTTTTGAAACCAAAACAAATGCTATTCTTGGAGATGAGCAATTTCACCCTTCATTTTTAACCTTAAGCAAGCTGCTTAGTTACTTTTAGAAGGGCTTGCAGCTATTTGCTCATCAGGAAAGTGAGTAGTGTCTGAAACTGTTTCAAAATCAGAGACTGAAGAGTCAGTAAGGAGACAATTCCTCACCCTGAAATTCTCCATACAATTCCTCAATGGCACAAGTTCTTTTTTATTTTGCTGCTGTTGGTGTGAACCACGATCAGCTCCAAATGCAACCCTCACAGTGCAGCAGTTCCCAACCTAGACTAGCTCACAGGAAACAAGACTAAGAAAAAAAAATCTTGTGGGGAAAAAATACTTTGAAAACTGAGATTAACAGGGAGTGGTTTTAGGTTTTTTTTTTTTATTTTTTTTCTGTGATTTTTGTTGTTGTTGTGGGGTTTTTTGTTTGTCTGGGGATTTTCTGTTCTTTTTTTTTTACAGTTTCCCAAGACCACCATCAAGCACCAGGTCTCACAGTGTTGTCTAGGAGTAATGATTTGGGGGACCAGCACTCTGTTGTTCTGTAGTGTTTGAGATGCTCTAAATGCTCAAAGGTGACTGCAGTCTTGCAAAAAACTGTACACATATAAAATCAAAAATTTGTTGAATACAAATTTGTAAAAATTCACAAACTGTGAAGATGTGCTGCAATAGTGAAAAATCTGAGGGAGATTTCTGAGAAATTATACTAAACCCAGTTTTTCCTCAAGTTGTTGAAGGTATCATTATTGATGAGGAACTTTGCAGAACATGTATCAGTAGCAAATTCTTCCACCAGAAGAAAATGTCATTGTTTTTTGTTATCTTGTTCATTTCCTGGTATCTTCCATTCTGTTATCTTCTATTTCTTGACCTTCCTGGACGAACATACACCTCTCAAAAGCAGGAGGCAGGAGGCAACATTCTTGAGTTCTAATTCCTGCAGTTTTGCTGAACTGAGAATTGCAACTTTTTTGAGGGTTGCCTTTTGATTTGCTATGCTTAAGGAATACCATGCAGCAAAGAAAACTTTTTGGTTAACTCAGCCATGGATTTTAAGTAACATCTGGTTACTTAAGTAACATCTGGTTATATACTCAGCCTACCTGCACTCATAGCTGGTTGCCAATCCAGTTTTCTTGCCACAAAGAAAGCAGTGCTTTGAAATTTTCTTTTTTGCTTGAATTAAGTCATTCACAGGTGGAAGATGGGTTGCTTCACCTGTTTTCAGAAGTAAAAAGACAGCAAAGACATTTGACCTTATTCACAAACTAGTTAAATGTTATCTTTTGAAATACAGTTTTATTTTGCATTTTTTAGGATGTTTCAAGTGGGAACCCCAAAGCCTAAAAATGGAGAGGGGAATAATAAACCCTGAAAGCCAAACAGAAAACACACCTAAGTCTATGAACACCTTTGGAAGAGGCAGCACAATGGGCAGACATGTTATTTTGAACATTCCTTAAAAGTTCATGTGAGCAAGAAGTTACAGAACAAATCAAGAAACACATCTCTTAATGGTGTTCCCAAGTGTAAAATGAACACACTCAGAGTGTCACTGGAAAAGCACTGTGCACCATGGCTTTACAAATAATCAACTGGGCAATCCAGTACCCACAATCCAATATATTCAGTATACTAGTTTGCCAAAGAAGTACTGCAACATTTTAAAATCTTCCTGGTACTCCGTAATTGCAAGAAAAGCACAGTATAAGACTACAGGCCTCTACTTAGTTATGTTTACATTAGGCACTTTGCAGATGTTGGTAAAATTTCTATACTTAAAAATTCACTTTACTTTTACTTTTTGCCATGTTATTCTTGCTTGTTGCTTTATTAATTGTAGATCACATAAAGAAAAGACTTTTCCTTTCTTCTTCCTTCCCTCTGTAGAAGTAAGTTCTTTGTCCACAACTTGCTTAAGCGTATTTCCCACATGTGGATCAGTAAAGTGAGCAATGCATCCTCTTAGACATGCTTCCAGTGTTTCTACTGCTATATTGTCAGGATCTTCCCCAAAAGTTCTCATGAGTTCACAAGTATTTTTTGTCCAGCACACCTTTAATCCCATCAGTCATTTCTTAGTTGAAGTGCAGCAGACTACACTCAATAGGAGCACCAGGCAGCACTACACATCACAATCATCATTACCAACCACTTCCACCCCACTCCTATTTAGCATTGAAACTTCCAGGCAACATTTGTCCACACTAGTAAGTATTTCATCATCTAAAAGCACACAATTTCAGAAGCATCAGTTAGCCCAGTTTGTGAAAGAAACAAAGCTTGAAGACAGCTGGCCCTGAGGATCTACTAGAACAGAAAAACAACACACCTGTCTTCAAATTTAGATCTCTACACCAACTGCAGTGAAAAGTGATCTGTCCTTTGGCCAGTTATACAACAGATCATGACCAGCCACGTGTCTCTCAAGAGCCTGCATGACACGACCGCACTAATTCGTATCTGGCATCTTTTGGAAAATACACTTTTGTCACCAGAGGAGTGTCTTGTTCACAGTCCTATCCAAAGTGACTCAGGTGTTAGCAGGCTTCCCCATCATGCAGACAAGGTATCAGGATATCCATCACCTCTGAAGCAGCAAAGGACAGACCTGTTTGCTGACTGCCAAGTCAAAGCTGCACCCACGGTTGTGAAACAAAGGCACAATCCACGCTTTTAGCAGCTTTTGCTCCAACATCAGAATTACATATTTTTTTCTGTTGCAGCTGCTATTTGAACATCTATTGTCTAGCTCATTTTCTGTACCTGGATCTGGCACATATACCTACTGCCTGCTAAGGTCACACAGAAAGAAAGCTGCTAATTGCAGGTCAAAGATAGAGAGAAGAAAAATGTGCTGAAAATCCTTAGCTCATTGTCTTAAGAGCTTTAAAAGCATTAATTTAGACAATTCCTTTCCTCCCAATAGAAGTAATCACATAAGCAATATATCTATGCATAACAGATCCTTTTTCAGTAGATGTCAAACATTAAGCACTCCACAGTTACCAAGGCTAGGGTGGAAAGAATGACCAGCACAAAAAACAGTGAAAAATCTGCACTATAGCAGTGTTCTGCAGCATCCATGCCCTTATTACTTCCTTCCCACTTTTTTTGTACTGAAGACAATACTGCTGATAAATTTGGTTCTGATTTTAGTAGGCTCAGAAGTACTCACGGAACTGATTATTTCAAAACTTCAGCACAGAAACTCCCATTTAGAACTACAGATGACGTGCAGGATTCACTAAGTATTAAAAAAGCTAAGAAATAGTTGCAGTTATGGTCCACCTAAGATCTGGATGCCATCTGCATATTTAAGAATTGCTTCAAATATTAAAAGATTAACTATGCTATAGAAGTGTAATACAGCAAGGACTGTAGAAGCCAAATGCCTACAGATATAAATTATTTTTGTCCTCTCTATGTGTGATATATCAGGAAAGATTAAAGAGTAATCTTTAATTATTATGTAAGTTACTTACCTACTCTTTTCCCTACAGCTGCCATACTTCCATTCATTCCAAGCCCATGCGCAGACTAAAAAGAAAAAAATTTCCACAAGGAAATTACTGGCAGATGGATATTAAATGAAGTCTGATATCAGCTTATTTGATATCAATGTTTTATCAGCCTACCCACAAAGAATCCAAGACCACTTCTGCACATGAATTTACAACTCTGCAATATAAAGCCTTACCCTCAATGACTATTTAATATATCTCTCCACACTTCAAAATACACCAAAACAACAAAGTACATTGGAGAGCAGAAGCTTTGGCACATATGGTGCCAATCACTGGGCACACAGAATAAATGATGATTAGTGAGCAGCAGAAGCCAGATGACACTTCTAACACACACACTCGTAATTCTATCACTACAATAACTTGTAATTTCAGTTGTGAACTGAACAACCACTTTAATCTTAATGAAAAATTACTTCTAGGACCTATTTAGATAAACAGGCAGTTTTGATACTATCAGCCATTCAGAAAACAGTTTAAGACAATCAGGGATTTAAATACACCTCCCACAGCCCATCTGCCTCTCCTGACAAGACACACACACACACACACAGAGTAGTTTTGTAACATCAGTATCACAAAACCAGGAAAAATTTCATTCCTTTGGACATGTGCATACTCACTAGAATATATTCAGCAGCTTCATTTGGAGGAGCAGTTTTCCTAAAGCTTTCTTCCTGAAAATGCTGCAGGTTTGTAGGTAGTGCAATACCAGAAGTCCGAAACCTGTCAGTCCCACAGGAACTCTGTAAACTTTCCCTGTTTGTGCTTCGGGCCAGTGAAGCCAGAAATCCCAAGTTACTTACAGAACTCGAAGGTTCTTTGGAAGCCTTGCTAGCCACATCTGTGATGTCCCTAGCCTCTGCTTTAGAAACTACATCAGGTCTCTTGCCAAGTGGCTCTACTTTCACACTACAAAATCTAGTGGTCCTAGAAAAAGAGGAGTCTGCTATACTACGTACTTCCAACGACCGCAGCATATTTGGGGGGGCCGTAGATCTCAAGTTACCAGCCTCAAAGCACCTGGGCTGTGCTTGTGGTTTCAGAGTACTGTGATGTGCCACTTGTGCTGAATACCGCAGGGGAGACAAAAGCAGACTTTTCTGAGGACTTAATTCCCGAGTACTGAGAAGGCCAGTCTCCGTTGCTGCAGTGCTTAGCACTTTGCCAAGAGGTTTTCTATGCTGCTCTACAACCTTAGAATCTTTGTCTCCATCAGGCAGCTCAAGCTCTGGGTTCACCTTTCCTATGTCATATATCTCACTACACTGTTCAGCAGTGCTTGCTTCTGTTAAAAAAGCAAAAGCACCTGGTTCAGGTAGATGTTCTTCTTCTGTTCCATAGAATTCCACGTTTGTTAGATTTGGAAACAAAACAGCATCCTCCTCACTTGCTGAGGTCACATTTTCAGATGCTGTTTCTGCATTTGCAGGCAGGGATGAAGCAGGAGTCAGAATACTATTTGTAGGTAGTTTTGCATTTTCTAGTTCAACGCGAGATATTTTCGGCGGTAACCTGATGCTATTGACCGGCTGAGACCAGGAGCTGCTCTGCCAAGTGTCATCTTCCTTAAGGAAGTGATTAGCTGTGGATGGCATTGTTCTGCCAGCAGTGGCCAAGGTAGCCAGTGCTGAAAGTGCGTTCTGGGGAGATTCCGAGGGATGCGCATTCCCAGGAGGAGGCAGGCATGGCTGGCCGATGTGCGGGAGCACTCTGAGGAAGCGGTGACGGGCAGCAGCCACCGAGCCACTGTACGGCCGAGGAGTCAGGGGAGGCCGAGGCTTCACTTTGACAGTTTTCTTAGGCTATTAACAAAGCAAAAAAGCCCAACCAAAATCAAAACACAGATACAACAACACTGAGTATTTCAATTCCATTTGCACTCAAAAGACCTGACTGAAAATATACTCTGAAGAATTCAGACAGTGTAAGGCCAGGAAAGACCAGATCATTCTTTCTATTCCCTCGTATGTTACTAGGCGTCAAAACTTCACCCCAACATCTGAGTAATAAAATCAAAGATTATAATTGGGAAATGTTTTCAATAAATAGGTGACGTATCAGAGAAATAGAAAAAGAAAGCCCGAATGCCATCCAGGTTATCAAGAGGAGCTTCAGGTTTTAAACACAACAAAAAATGTAAAGAAGTATAATCTCTTCATTTTACACCTAGGTAACCTAGTCACACATGAGCATCAGTTTAATGTTTTATTTTCAAGATATCATTCCCATATTTCACTTCATCGGATTTTCAGTTACAGTATATCTAATGAAATTTCATTTTAAGAGAAAAATTGACTTTTACCAGACAGTAGTGCAAAACAGTGGTACTTAAAGTAGCATTGGAAGAAAAAACTCAAACAAAAACACAAAACCTACCCACCCACCCAAAAAACCTACCCTTGCAAATAAATCCAGGAGTAGTAATGAATTCTTTGAATGAGGGCAGGTAGGTCCAAGGAATGCAAATGCCCCTCAGCAGAATGCTTATGCTGTAGTATTTACATAAACAATAGCTGAGAAATCATCTACCCGTGATAACCTGACTTCTCAATATGGCAGAGTGTCCGATCCACTTTTTAGAAAAAATCAGCATAAGGAAAGCCCAGGCTATTTTATGATAGAAGAATTGAAATCACAATTTCACCTTTTTACTCAGATTCATGTTCTCCATCTTTGCCTTGAGCAGTTTCATTTTATTCATAGTAATTGAATTCTCAATAATCTGTTGGCCAGAAGGTGATGCCTCTGTCTCATCTTCATCATCAGCATATAAATTATAAACTGAACCTCCGCTGAAAATAAAAGAAAGTTTGTATTCACCCTCTAATGAAGTAATTTAATTACATTTTCATGTAGAGTATTCTCACAACTAGGAAGTCATATCCGTAGCTGATCTGTTGACAAAACATTATGTAAACTGTATGCAAAGATATTTCAAATCCATTTATCCACATAAGCATCCCTTATTACGGCAAAGTGATGTTGCTGAAATCTGAACACAGGCACGCTTCTGGGAAGTTGTTATATCATATACAGTTGGTTCACACTCACTATATATTTTCCCCACAGAGGGGATATCCAGTTCCACAAATGTCTCCTGAAGATATGGCCAAAGCTGTTAAGTGTGTGACTCAGACAACAAGCTGATCAGTTTTCCAATTAACCAGACACTGGCATGGAAGGAAAAGTCCAAATTTCTATCCATCCTGAGGGGTGTTCTCACCATAAATGGAAATGGAGGGGTCACCCATGTGGATGTGATATTCTATTTCTCCTTTTCAAAATAAAAGAAAAAAAAAGAAAAAAAAGAAAAAAAAAGATCAGTTTAGGTTTCCAAAGATTCCAAAGAGTCTCACATTTGGAAAAAAAAATTAACAGATTAGAACTGCTAGTCTCAAGACAAAATATTTTAAGTCAGTAGTCACTCGAAGTTTATAGCATGACATTTCCTGCTTCCATTCTGCATACTAACAGAATGCAAAACCTCAGGGTTTTAAAAATCACCATCTAACTTGTTTTTCCTATAAAACAATGAAGCACTGATCAGTAACACATTAAACATTTGACAGTGAAATGAAAGAACCATTAGGACTGTCCAATTCATTACAAATTGATGCATTTTCAACACTATATGTAGTACATTTTAAAGAGTGTTTTAGTTCTTCCATTAGGTTGTCAGCATCTAGAAATCATGAAAATGAGGCAATTGCCCTAATTCCCTTGTGTTCACACAAATGTCTTAGTAGATTTAGCTCAAGTTTCTACTCTTCAAAAGAGATCAAGGAAGAACTAAGAGTCATGTGGAAGTCAGTACTAAAAAGAAAATATCACTAATTAGAGCTGGCATCTTACCTGATTCTTGGAAATATTCTGCTGCCTTTAGAGCCAGAATTTTTTGCACTGACTCTCCAAATACAGTTCCTAAAATGTAACAAAATTCCAAAGGCAGCACAGCTGGGAGACAGTGTGCTGCAGCAAATTCAAACAGCAGCAAATAGCAGCAAATAGCTGCAAATTCAAACCAAGAGTCAGCAAAATAGACCAGTCATTTCTTATCAAAACCTGAATAATTCCATATGGTGACAGTCAGCATGCATATTACATATACCCACTTCTGGTTAAAGCCCAACATTAAAAAAAAAATTCAAAATTTTATCTTTACAAAGGTTTAAACCACCAAATCAAAAGAATTTGTTGAATGTCCCCTCCTGCTAGATAAGGATAGAAAGCAAAATGTATGTCTCATGTTTGGTTGGTTTTTGATTTTTTTTTAATGCAAAAATTATTGTTATCTTTTTGTTCCACTTTCAGACAAAAAGGGGCCAAAAACACACACACCAAAAAAAAAAAAAAAAAAAAGCAGTGAAAAAAGGATTGTTTGCTTTAATGTGATTGTATGATTATAGAAGTTGGATATGGAGTTTTGATGTTAATGATATTTTCAGCCCATTTTACAATGAGTAAATCTTAAGTTTCCTTTGTCTATACGTGTCAGCATTCCTGAGCTCTTCCTTGTAAAATGAATGTCTCAAATATTATTAGCTTGCTGAAACCTTTTTGGCACCAGTGTCTGCCAGTCTTCCACCACAACTTCAACATTCTTTTAATCTAAAGACAATGATCACTGTATGCATTCATACTTTTAACCAGTCAAGTTTTAACCAGTAACTCAACCACAGATAAAATAAAATTACCTGGAGAACTATAAAACAAAACCAAAACCAATGTCTCATTTCTAAATTTCAGTCCATGAATTCTGCTTCAAGTATCAGCAATGTGAAAAATGATGATAAACAAGTGCTTCAAAATGCTTAGTCACCAAAATATCCACACATATGAACACATCTCTCAGTAGGGAAAACAGTAGTACTCAGAGTGACCCACAGCTTTACTCCATAAAGATCCAACAAAAAGGTGTGATTTGCTTCCATTCTCTCCTCCCTTTGCTCCTTCTTCCATTTCCCACAGTCTCACCCAGTGTCCTGGTTTGAGGGAAAGTGAGTTTTTCAGGAAGCTGAGGTCAAACCAATCAGTGGTCAGGTTTGAATGTTGGCACCTTTGGTGGCCACTGAGGGGTTGGACACGCCTCTGAGGACACAAGAGGTTAAAAGCAGGGACTCCCAGAGGGATTTCCTCTTTTTGGCTCCACTTTCAGGAGAGGAGCATCTCCTCCCCTGCCCAGCTGACCAGGCTGGGTGGGGAGGGGAGTCAGGTTGGCCTGGCTGAGATAGGCCCGGGCCGGGGGGCGGGGGGAGAGAGAGAGTAGAAAAGCTGGTAAGTGAACTCTCATAGAAAGCACAGAAAAACAGAAACAAGTTGAATGTTTTCAACTCAGTGGGTTCCAACCCAACTGGTTCACTTGACCAGTGCCAGCAGATTTCTTAAGCCCAGCGCATTTGAATTTCCTACATGCTGCTGTGCTTTGAAAGGCTCACCGTGGACCTCGCTAGAGCCAGATGAGCATGGTTTATTTCTCCTATTTGCAATGTTCAGCCAATCTCAGTAAAATTACTATTAAATCTGTACGTCTAAAATTTGAACATGTAGGCAGATACCAGGGAGCCCACTCAACTGAAAAATGAAATTTCAAGCTCTTTATGACAACTCCTTGCACAAACTCACAGCATCGCATCCACAGTCCCAGCTTTGTGAATGGGTTTCACTGGAGCCAGAGGTTAAATAAGAACAAAGGATAACAGGCAGGGTAGCAGCAAGAACAAGAACTACACCAGTCTGTTCATCTTTCCAGAAGTACATGTAGCCCAGTGCAGCAGCCAGGTTCTCAGTTCTTAACCAATTATGCTTTTTTAACCTATTTCAAACAATACCATATATGGCTATTTACTGAAGGGGTACAGGGGCGGAAAGATAAAATCACAGATCTAAAATATTTGTACATTTTCTCTTCCTTGTATTTCAAACAATAGGTGTCTCTATTCTGTATAACAATGTGAGAATTCAACTTTGATATTTCTTTCAGTCAGTGGTTTTTAAGTATGGATGTCTTATAAAAATTTTTAAGAGTAGTATCACTCTGAATACAAACTGAATATAAACCCGTACAAAGCTCTGGCTTTCCCTTGGCAAACAAACTCGAATAGTCACTTAAAGCAGCTTGAGCCTTGGACAACACATAGCTACTTCCCCGAAAAGGGACTCCTTTCCTCACAGCTGTACAAATATTGAGTTCTTGAGGAGATAAAAGTACCTACTCAATGCTGCAGTATAAAAATAGAATGCACTAACTTTTAATAGATATAAATTTTGATAGTTTTAGGAAAAGACCAAACTAAAAACACCCCAAACTTTACTACAATTACAGTGTAGTAGTGTGAAGTGTTACACCTGTCCTTCTGATGATAACATTACTCGATTCTGACAGCAATTGACACAACCTTGGTACCTGAACAGCAGCTAACCTGAGGCCTAATTATATCCAAAGTCTGGCTGTATTGGTAATTACTTCAGTACATTAAAAAATAAGAGATAAAACAAAACACAGAAAAACCTCCCAAACAAAACCTACACAAAACAACCAAAAACTCCCCCACCCCAAAGAAGAACAACAAAATCGTCACTCCTTTAAAACCAAACCACCACCCCCAAACAACAAACTAAAAAAGCCCACAGGAGTTTGCACTGCCAATCAACTATCTTCCTGATGAATCATTTAGTCAAGTTACACCCATAGGAAAAAAATGTTATGTGAACAGGGAAGTGTTTACAAAACTGAAAAAATGCCTTAAGATATTAGAAAAAGTGCTTAACGGAAGTTTTTAATATCTAATAAAATATTGATTTGACTCTCCTGCAACATGTTCCTTTTCAGAAAGGGCTGGAATGCTGAGAATTGCCTGAAGTATGGAGACAGTTTTATCTCACTATATTAATGCACACAGTGATAAGAGAACCATCAGCACAACCACTGACCACAAAGCACTGCTCTACTGTTAGACAGTTACAATTTAATAGCCCTTAGGGGATAATTCTTGCAATAGGCCAGATACTCTTTTGAGAAAACCAACAAACACAGCAGAAAATTACACAGCATCCCACTTTTGAAGAATAATATAAAGATTAAAACCAACTTTACCTCAAAGATTCAGATAGTGGTGTTAAAGTGCCATCGCCCCGGTCAACCACACGGAAGAAATTCAACCGATCTCCTTCTCGGTACACTAAGAAGGTCACTTGTTTGTTGGATGGCCCTTTCTCCCAGATCTTGTCTCTAGCAGGATCCATGTATTCAGCCATTTCCCTGATAGGATCTTTCACAGGAACTAAAAAGGTAAAAAAATCAAAATAAAACCAAAATATTACGACTGTTGTTTTCATCACCTTTGAGAGCTCAGCTTAGTTTATAAGAGGAATTCCCAACCTAGAAGACATGCTGAGTTTTTTCCCAAGTGAAAATTACCAAGAGAATTTCTTCATTTTCACTCCTATAGAGATGATCAACATAACCAAGTTCATTGTCTGACTCTAGCAATGCCTGATTCTTATTGACCATATTTAAAAAATTATTTGGATAATGACATTCCAGGATAACTTTTTTTTCAACTGAAGAATTGCTAATTTTATGATTTGATTCTTTACATACAAATATACTTCAGTTAAAAGTAAACGAAGTGTACCTGATATGCTAAAACATACAATATGGGGAACCCCTCCCCCCTTTTTACTAAGTGCTTTTCCAATTAATTTGGAACTGAAGTCTGATTGTCTAAAATGCTTACTAAGAGAAACTCTTTACAATTCTAAGATGTTGCATGAAAACTACTTTAACTTCCTTAACACCTACCTCTTCTGGTGTTAACAGGTCCACCTCGCATAGCCAGAACCAACTTCAGAGTGCAGCCTTCTGAAATGCTATAAATAGAAACAAATAAATTTTAATAGCATTTTCTGTTGTTCATGCTAACTGTTGTTTAGAAGCATTAATTAGAAACATGATTTTATTCTATACTTACTTATAATCATTCAAACAATAATCATCCTTCAGTTCCATATTATTCCAAATTAAGTGCTGCTGAGAGACAGGAATACCTAAACAAAGGAAACAAACAAACGACTTAAAATTGGAGCTTGGCAAGAGGGTTTCTGATGAGTTTTGATTTTTGAAGAGTGTTGAGGCTGATGGACTGAAACTGGATCACAGGACAAAGAAGAGAAGCAGAGCAAGGACAAACACTTGAGCAGTTTTCACCATTACACCTAACCTCCAAATAGTTAATAAAACCAAAGATTTTCAGAAGGCTTTAGCTCATCCACAAAGTTTAGTCTTTTGGCTCAGCAGAGGGTGTGTAAAAATGTTCAACTGTTTCAGGCTTATTGAATACTTGCTCTTTTTCCAGTCATCAGATAAGGGAGTTTTTTTCATTTTATCTGAACTTGAGAACTTTATGTCTACTGACAGGAAAAACAGGGTAAAACTTCTACCTACAAAACTGCTGAATAATTTCACCACAGACTGGTATTTTGTATTACTCATAGTGCAGACATAGTCATATTAAGGTGACTGGTGGCAGCTCTATTACAGTGGCAAGGAGTGCAAATGTGTTTTTATCCCTGCTTGGTTTGGAACCTCAAAGTTGGCATGCAGAGCTTAGTACCACAGCAGTTAATTAAACGTCATCCTACAAACACTTCTGTTACATTCTGGGTGTTTTTTTAGGCCATCAAAATGTTATTGTGAATATCCAGTAATACTCACTTTCAACTCAAGTTCTGGGATGATTCGGCTGTTATTTAAAAGAAAGTAAACATACTGAATATTTATTCCTTAGTATTCCAGCATTTTCTACACAACTAGAATCCAAATTCAACACGATTTCTGCCTGCATAGTCAACTCAGTTAGATACAGATGCAAGACACATTAAAAATAACGAGGAAAAGCTGGTACAACTTGAGGTCTTCACACATTTTTACTGGAATGCTACCACATTCTGGATTTTGGATTGAATAAAAATGAAGACAGTTACGGAAGGATGAGACATCTCAGACCACCAAAAGAAAAGAATCTTCCATCCAGCACCAAAATGAATTTGTTCAACTTCTCTAGTGAAACCCAGGTAATTAAAACTCACTGTGCATTCATGAAAAATATTAATTAAAATGTGTATCTATGGAGACCAAGAACTACTTTTTAAAAAAGTTCTAAACACTACTTCTCATACTAAGAAACAAAACCTATAAATGCATTTTCCTAAAGGTTACATTTAAATAATCTTATCCTACATTTTTATTCATTGCATATTCACATACTTAAAAGGAAATACAAGTGGCAGTGCTACACAGTAAGACCTCCTTAATACATCTGGCAGGAGCAGAACACGAAGATCAGAGTCTTTCTGGAAGGGATAGCTCCCAAAAACATCTAAGCTTTCGAAGGCTTGTGGCAAGGAGATCAGCCAAGCAGCCCTTCCTAGACAGAGGAAGGGCACAAAGCTCCCAACAGCCATACTGGCAAGGAAGAAAAGGGGACAAGAACCTGGTTAAAGTCCAAGCACATTAAACAGGCAAGTAGGAGACATCCCTGTGCAGAACGGGGAGTGCACTTTGGAGGAACTGTCATTATTTTTCTTTAGGCTTCACAGGAGATGACAATTTTCTTTTTCTCACCATGGCTCATATCCAGATCTTCCCTGTTCTGAATGGTCAACACAACTTTATTCCGCTTGACTGTATATAACAGGATCTTACATCCTCTGAAGTCCACTGGACATTTATAAGAAGAATATGTTCATATAGTAGACTAACATAATTGCTACTACACAGCCAGCTATTTAATAGCTGGTTATTGGTTATGTTTCAAGTCAGCAGTGTAAGCAAAAGAACAAGCTGGCTATAGCCAGCGAGCCTACATTAAAGTTTTTGTGTTGTTTTGCACTCTTCTGATTACAAACAATCTGATTACTGTCTGCATTTGTTATGGTTTCAGCAGCGTGCAAGGAGCAATTTCCAATTACTTTGATAAACTGAGAGCATATTAGTTAAAGAGGCTGGCTTGCAGCTGGCAGTACTGGAGTGAAACATGGTTTTGCTCATTCAACAATGACAATGTATTTTTGATGAAATGAACAGATGAAAAGAGGATACTCTGCTGTAATTGGAAACAGACACATCTTTATTACTTATTCCCTTTTATACTGCTTTCTTAGAATTCTGTATTTATACACTGAGGAAATAGCTTTATAGCTTCAGAGGCAGCAAAATATGCATTGGCTGTCCCTCTTCTGGATTATAGTAAGGATGTTTTGAGGAGACATTTGCACATGAGATCAGCATCAGTAAAACTGCCAACAGTAATCTACATCCTCTCCCTAAGCAGCACATGATGGTATCACTGGCCTGCCCCAAATCAGTACTGAGAGGTAAGCAGAGCAATAAGCTACATCTCAAAACCCAGATGGAAATGAGCTGGCCAGGTGACTCCACAGGAGGACAGAAGAGTCTGCAGACTACCTACTGAAATGGCTGCAGGTGCACTGACAACGTGACCTACTAAAATGGGGGAAGGAGAAGAGAGAAACAGCTACCCTGTCCTGCCTCTGAATCAGCCCATCACATACAGCCTTAAGCTTCCCTCCCCTTCTCTTATTTTTGGCGTGCTGAGTAGGTTTACCACAGAAACTGGTTTGGTCAAATCTGAGACAGGAAAAAAAAAATCCCTGTATATTTCAGAAAAAAACCTTGATTTTATGTTGTGGGTATAAAGCTCCTATGTTTAAAAATGCCACATAAATTTCACTGTCAAAATTCAAATGGCACTTATCTTTGATTCAATGTTGAAACTGCTGGAGCCTCTGTTTACAGAGAGGCCGGGCTGAAGGTCTTATTTTCCCCCACAAACTGGCTACACTGGTAAGAGGTGCAAAAGCCCACAACTTACACAGCAGAAACATTTTCCTAATTGTTAAACCCCCCAGCTTTCACTTGAATGACAGCAACTATGGCAGCGTAAATGGAGTCAGTACCAACCTACTCTTTGTCCCAGGGACTGACTAAGAACAGACTAAAGACAGCCAATCACCAGTAACTGAATGCAGGCCAACAAAATTTCCTGACAAAGGTGATCTTACTTTACAGCTTCCAGATGCTGCTCTGGGCAGCCAAACGCTCTGAGCAGCCCTGCACTCACAAAAATGTCTCCCCAGCTCAGACAAAGCACAAGCTTAAAAAATGCTTCATGAACTTCTCTATCAGCACAGTAAATAGGCAAATCATAAAGCAAATAGAAGATGTAGGGAAAAAGTAGTAAACAAAAAAGCAGGACTGGTTCTGTTAAAAATTCATGACACCTGTGCAATCCACTTACTCCAGTCCTGGCAGAAGCACAGCTATTTTCTGTAATGCAAATAGTAATAAATATCATTATGACATACTCTGAATTCATAGAATATTGAAAGAAATTACAACATCCATATGAAGTCTGCTTGACATTCTTCTAGTTCCTTTTATTTAATGTGAAGCTGCTGTACACAGGCAGCAAAATAATGACAGCAAAAAGACCAAAGAAAAATAACTCACATGATGAAGTGAGTACACACATATACAACAAAATTATTGCTGCATCTGTCATTCCCTACTGAACACAAGGAACACCTACTAAACACTGAAGTCAAGATGTACTCTGAAAGCCAGTTCTATTTTTCCTCTTTACACAAATACAAGAACAAGAGAACATCTACATTTTTATCTAAAAAGGTTGATGTTTCCACGTACACAGGTCACAAAATTCAGTTGCAAGTACTCACTGAACAAACCATGATCAAGCTGTTTTTTTGTTTTAAAGCTATGTAAATGAATGCCCTAACACTCCATATTGAAGAATTCAAATTAATTCCTGCAAGCTAACAATAATAGCATCAGTACCACCACCAAAGCCCAAAGGCCACCTCCTCCCTTGAGACTCAATTCTGTCTTTCCCAACAAATATGCTTACATATTATCTATGGTTCTTTAACAGATTGTTAACCACTACTACAAATATACTACCTGAACGTTCTGTCTATAGAACAGTGTAATAATTGGTGTTTCTGAATGAATATTAAAATCTGCCCAGCCTAGCAGCTACAAGGACTTGAGCAATGGAGAAAGCAGAGACAGATCTCCATTAAAAAAACTCCATTACTTCCTCTTTCAATGAAATCTTGGTTTTTTTAAGTACTACTCAGGCTAAAGCTCAGTCTTTCATGCCACTTTGAAATTCAGATACCAACCTATCCATGTACATCAACTCTGATTGACAAGTAAAACCAATGGAGTAGGTAGCACTGCTAGCAGCACTGTGTGTGTGTATTCCAGCTTTTATGCCACCAGCAGAGACAAAGGGAGCTATTTCTTCCCAGGTAAACCACTTTAAAGGGCTCAGTCAGTGAATCTGAGACAGGAGTGATTTACCCCTGGGGCTCCTAAGTCAACGCTGTAACAAATCTGCTTATTTCACATAGAACATATTTAAAGACAAATGCCTGGATCTGATCCAAACACTTATCAGGTGTACTATAACTTGTTTCTAAGTAGAAGGCTTGCACTGAAATTTCAGATGCATTAGAAACGATAAGTTTTAATGTATATTCTTTATTGACTAAAACCACTGAAAACACTTAGCTGGAAACATGGAGAGCTCTTTCTTAGTAAGGTACCAATGCCTAGTACATCGGTTTAAACAAAGCCTTTCCCTATCAGATCACTAGCAGGCATCAAGAATGACAAAGGTATCTGAAGTAGGCAAAATTCCTAACATGACATCCATATTATGCTTTTGTGTTATGGTGAAGACAGTCTACAGCTATCGATTTTCCAGCTTTGACAAAGATCAATTTATCTTGTTTTAATTTTATTATTAGCCTCTTACAATTAGAGAAATTGGTAATATTTCAACAATTTGTTAATTTCTGACACAGTTCTAGATCTTTTTCTTGCAGCTTTCAGATCTCAGATTGTTTTTTTCAGAACGTCTCTTTTTCTTTGCTTACATACAATCGTCATCAACATCCAAATGCAGAAAATACGCCTAACTGGGGACCTCATGTAGTCTTCCAGCACTGTAGGAGGCATTCTCCAACCAAACTGCAGATTAAAAGAGAGATTGACACCCTGTGAAAGCTGACACGATACAATAATAAAAAGTGGAAACCAGCAGCAGAAAAAGGAATAGATGTAAGCTTTCTCTTTCCCATGCTAAATCACAACAAATTTACTTCAGAATTTTTGCTCCATCTGGGTAATCTACTGCTTGAACTCGTGCACTATAACAGGAACTTTGCCACTGAAAAAATTTTAATTATTTTAAATGCAATACCAACCCCAAATGCAACATAAAATTAATTTGTCATTGTGTATCTGTTTCGTCCACACAACTGATCAATTCATTTTCACTCTGCCTCCCATAAACCATTAATGAGAACAGTAAAAATATTTTAACTCTGCTATGGAGTATCAAAGTATTTCAACTGACTCCTTACAATTCAATGATAAGCACCAGTGAACTCACTTTCCATGTTTAATGGGATTTACTTATTATTAATTCTATACAGCAGGCAGCCAAGCCTTAATTACCTTACTATCCTATGAACCAAAACATGAAAAGAAGATTCCAAATAAGCATTATGATAACTTCATTACAGAGCTGTTCTTCTAGTAAGAAATGAGGATACTTTTGTAAGATGTAGGTTTAACTGACTATGCTTATTCATAGTCTCACATTTTGTACTACAAGGAATTCAAATCCCTCTTCCTCACATCTCCCACTGATGTCTTCATGTATCCTTGAGAGCTCACTCCATCACTGATACTGCCCAGACAACCTGCCTTCTTCTGTTCTCTACAGGCCATGCTACCTTTTAACTCACTGTTAGTCAGCGTTCTGCGCACGTCTCCTACACCTGTATTAAATTATAGACAGGAAAACCCTTTTCCTTTCCTTGTTTCACCTCTAGCCTCCAGGAGCATCTTGACACACTCTGTGACTCGCGATTAATTATGGCCTTGTCCACAGCAAACAAAAGCCCATCCACACAGCTGCACTATTGTACCTACACCGATGCAAGCTCCAGTCATCTGCATGGTGCAGTCTCTGCTGTGTGGATCTTTAATAGTAAATAGTCCCCTCTGTTGTTGCAATGCTTGTGTGTTTTAAGACTTGTGCTGGCTGTCTGGGCTTTTTTCCATCCACTAGAGCAGATTTCCGTAAGAGGAGGAGAGTATCTTAGATTCCAGTCTACAGCATTATATTACATCTCTCAGAGGACAGGTTCCACACAGACAGAAGGATGAAAAACACTAATATACAGGTATATTACAGAAGGAGAGGATCCCTTTTTTTAAAATTAGCAACTCTGATACTCTCACCTTCTACTCTGACACTCTCACTCTACTTCAGCTGTACAGTTCTTTAACCCCTCCAAAGTGAAAAAGAAGATAGAGGATTCAATGCTTAAACTATGAATATATAAATATTTCAAATCACATTCCTTCATGCAAGCTCATCCTCACAATAGAGGAAAAGAGGTAGGAGGAGACAAACCTATACCTATTCTTCTTGCAAAAGCATCAGGGCTGGCCTCATAACTTACAGGAGATTTTCACTTTGCAAAATGTGTCAAGTTTATCACTTTAAGACAAAGCATTGCTCAGCCAGATGTCTATCAGCAAAAGATCACTCATTCCAAAAAAATTCAAATCAGTAACTTAAAGCTGCCTTTGGGATTTGCCTGCACTGCAGTTGCTCTTGTGACTGCAGTATCATAAAAAAACCATAAACTGACTAACCTAATCAGCAACAAACATAGCAGCAAATTTAAAGTATGCTCAGTTACAATATACATGTATTGCATGGCTCAAATTTATAACCTTGCTACTTAACAAACAGCTTAGGCCAGAGAATCCACACACTTTTTATGATTAACTTTAATAGCTGTACATAGAAAAAACCACAACTAACCCACCAGAAGAGCAAACATGCCAATTCCAATGCAGCTTAAGCCATGAACTTACAGAAAACAGAAAGAACAGAAACACAAGTTCAATTAAATCTAAGCCATAAACTAAGCACCTAGTTTTTATACATATTACCAAACATTTAAATTTTGTGGTTTGATTTTAGCAATTATAATTTTAAAAACAGGAGTTCTTCTAAAGTGATAAAGTTTACATTGAAATAAGAGAGAATAGTACCTTCCAGTCTTTGAATTTTAGCTTTCACAGAAATAACTGTTTCAAAGGGGGAAACTCGCAGTTCAAAGCAGGTTCCTGTAAGCGTTTCAATGAAGAGCTCCATAGTTTCATAGAAAGGAAGTTTGTAGTGAAATGGTCCCATATTATCTTTATTAAAAAAAGGAGGCTCTTTCTTGTTGGCCATTAGAAAGGATTTACAACTTCCTTGTTAGAAGATCTGTCAGGAAGCTACATTCCACTTCTAGACAAAGCAGCTTTGAAGACACGTGTAGTGCATTGCTGTTCATCTTTAGGATTTTTCACCTATAAAGCAAACAAATATAATTCTGACAACATCTAAACGTAACTGCTAAAGAGAACTTAAAATTATTTTACGTAAAACTGTTGTTAAGAAACGTTATTACCTAGGTAGGGCAAGATAACCACAAATCATATTACCAACGTTGTAGTTTTAGGGCTCTAGTGTCAAGTCAGCATTCCAGAAGCAACCTACTACCTTTGTTATTTTTGTTTCCACAAGCGACATGACAACGAGACGCCCAATCCCTCTGACAGGAGCTGAGCCCTCCGCAGTGTCAGAGCTAGACTAAAACTCCAGAAAGGCGCAAGAGCAGGGGCTGCTCCGGCCTCAGGAAGGGCAGTTGGAGGCGGCAGCTCAGCCGTGCCCCCGCCAGCGGGGCCCAGGGCCGGACCGGAGCGGGGCCGGACCCCGGCAGCGAGCGGAGCGCCCGCGAACAAAGGACGGCG
>VXBR01000879.1:581280-615906 GCA_013400215.1 Cisticola juncidis
AGGCTAAGGTGGCGCCGCCGCCTCGCCCCGGCCGTAGCACCGCCGGCCTTTGCTCAGGGCCAACCCGCGGAGGCAGCAGCCAGACCCTGCGCTCGGGCCGACAGGCTCGCAGCACTGCCCGTGTGTCGGAGCGCGGCGCTGGGCCCGGGAGGCAGGGGCGCCCCGCTGTTCCCAGGCAGGACACGAACATTCCCGGCCCTGGCAGGGATAGGCACTGCTCTGGGGCGCCTTCACTGAAGGTCAGCGCTCTATGGTGCTCCTGTTGCAGCGTGAGGTGGCCAGGGCAAGCTCCAGAACCAGCGGGGCCCTTGGATGATCACAGGCTAGAGAAAGCAAGCTTATCCTATTAGCAGGTGCTAATTACATTAACCACTTTACTTTCCATTTAGGTTTTAAAATACACAAGACCTACCCTGACTCGCCGTTAGGTTAAAACTGTGGCTTTTGAGAAGCGTGTAGCAAGTATAGGAATGTGTCAGGATGGATTGCTGTAATACGGATTACAGTATTGGATGCTGTAATATGGAGCCTTCCGTTCTGCCCTTGCCAGAAATATGCAGCCGTGATTTATCGTATTTGCAAAAAAATCCAAAAAACCAAACCTGACAAGTAAACCAACATAAACAAAAAAACCCCAAATCACCAAAAAACCAACACAACTCAAAACCAAACCCTCTAGCCAAAATCCAGTTCAAGAAGTCACCACTCAGACCAAGCCCTCCCAGAAGTCAAGTGCCTAGACCTGCCACTGTCAATATTGAGGACCACACATTTTAAGATGTGAAGAGACACAGGGCCAGGCACAAACACTCTCTGTCTGCCAGTTTAGAAAGACTAGGTGGGAAGAAAGGTTTTGATCTACATGACAGAAACTTGCACTACAAAGAGCTTTTCTCTGCTGAGCTTTCACATGAAAGTTTAACAAACACTTAGGCAGCAGCTTTTTTTTTTTTCCTACTCCAAGAGCTTTTGGCCCTCAGGGTTCTTAGTTTATGATCAGCCCTCTTTGCAATGCTAATAGAAATTATTAATGTGAAGGGCCAAGAAGAAAGATGCAGAAAAGAAACAGAAGAATTAGCCATATTTTTCTTCTTTTCTCCATTATATCTTTGAAGCCCTTCTAAGCACAGAAGAAAGGAGTAAAGAAGCAGTGCAAATCATGTATGAGGCATATGCAGCAGATGTAATACCTATAAATAAAGTTTAAGAGCTTTCACTGTGGACACCCATTTGCAAGTGGCCCCCACACTCTTTTTCAAGCTACTCCCAGCTTACCCCCCACTTAAAATGAATCACTGCTAGGCCCACCTATGGTGCAAATCAATACATCATGTTTCTCCTTCACCCCTGGCAACTTTCCTTCTGCTTTACCCTCATTAGTGCTAGATGTTTTAGCAGTAGTATTTACTGTGCCTCATAAAGGAAATCCAACTTGAGAAACAAGACACTGAAGCAGATCTCTCAGAATAAGGACTTCAGTGCGAGCGGTAGTTGATCTCAAAGAAGTCCTCTGAGCACATGCTTTAAATTCACAGCAGAAGTCTTAAGAGTACAAGATAAGTAGTCACAATCATAAAAGTAGTGAATCTACTTAGAACTGCAGGCAGTCACTTGTAAAATAAAATAAACATTTGATCCTCCTGCATTTATGCATTTGCTCTGCCTGTATGCATGCAGGAGAGCAAGCATCTACCTGGGGATCTGCTGGGGATCAAGTGTGATGAATGGCATCTGTTCCAGAAGGGAATTTAGAAAATATAGGAAGCAAACTTAAACCAAGTACATCTGACAGTTAGAGGGATTCCAGAATAGCAACCTCCTGTATACAGCTTACACTGTGTTATGGATGAGAAGGGAAAGCAGACAGCAAGCCTTTAGGCACAAAAGAGTCTTTGCATAAAGTATGTACATGAGCTTGTTAGCCTGGAAGTGACCACACGTGCTCTGTACAGATGGACTTTGTGAAAATTGTTACTTGCAAAACTCTGGCAGCTCCATGCAGGTAAAAAATCTTATTTAATGGCCTACAGCTTGAACAGAAGACACTGTTAGGTTTCTGCTGTCTTCATGTACCTCTTGGTGCTCATTTGTAACACACTCTTCCTGGCAGAGAAGCATTAGCCGTTATTTTTAAAGCCCACATTAGTTGCCTATATGAAATACCTCATTTGAGCTGGTGTAAGTCCTTCTCTGAGAATTTCTAACTGCTTTATTCTGTAACAGAACTTGTACCTGATACTGAACCCAGCCTTGCCCTCCCATTAGCTCATTAGGTGGCAGGTGACCCAGACAACGCATGGCAGTGGTTTTGGTTGCTTTCAAGTCATGATGCAGATGTTCTAAGCAAGAGGTAAAGAGGAAAGTAAGAGATGCAGACAGATCAAATTGAACAGACTTCATTTACTATTTATCAATTATTTCATCTATAGAACTGTTTAATAAAACAAACTATACTTTATATAATAGATTACTTCATTGCAGGTATTGCACAGGCTGTATTCATCTCGGCACCATGGAAACATGATAGCAGGAGGTTACTGTTTTTTTTAAAAAATATATTATTTAGCAGAATTAGACTAGCACAAGAGAATACTAACCATTTTAAATGGGTAATCTCATTTAAATATCCATGTCCATTTCATTCCAGCTCTACTGAATTAGAGAATCCAGAGTATTAGTAGTGGACAGGGCTAAGGAAGGCTGCTTCTCTGCACGATACATCCCCTGGACTACTGGCCTCCAAAGGCATTCAGTGGGTCATCAAATGTGCTCAGGATCTTGCTTTCAGATTTTGCTTCTGAGGCTGCTTGGGAAGGTCTGCTTTTAGGAGTAGGTATCTTGACCTGGCTGCTAGAGAAGATATCATCTAAAGAGGGGAACAAAAAAAAGATTTTAATGAGAAAGGACTACTGAACAGAAGCAACATTGTACACAGAAGACTCCATCACACAGCAGTGACTGCCAAGAACATTCTGTGATAAACAAATGCTTTCCTGCTGCTTGCAATTCTTGGTGCATTTGTCAGGACATATGTGGGAGTTGTTAGATTTTTTTTTCTTCTCAGTAGACAGCATAATACTTGTATTTTATAACATGTTCAGGCTCTTATAAGCATTTGTAAACTACTAATAAATTAGAGCTCCACAATAAATTCAATCATTCAAGTGCCAGATAACATCCCTCTTATCTAGAACATTAGTATCTGAGGAACCTGAGAGATCCAAGAGCTGGGAGGTTGTTGCTAAAAAAATCAGAAGAGGAAAAGATGGTAGTTGCTAGCAACTACTGTGGTGATATTCACTAACCACGAGTCTAATCTACAGCACAGTAAGAACATAGTATTAATCTCCTGAGAACAGACCATTGCTAAGATGAAAGGAGGCACACAGCTATAACAACCATCCTGATGAATATTCAAAGTTTGTCTACAGTCTTGAATCAAGGTCTCCCACCACCCTCCTCAATACAAGCATATCTGTTGTGAATAACTAGGACCACGAAGTGGAAAAATATCACACTGCCATTAAGGCAGAGGACAACAATAAGCAGAAATTAAACCATCCAACACAGATAGCCTGTGTCAGCTGCAGAGCTCACAGTCCTGCAGTTCTTGCTGTGGCTAGAACTGTTTGTTTAGAACTGTGCTCATGAAAGAGATGAAACTGCTACCATGCACATGCTGAGGGGTTGCCATGAGGTTTCCTAAGTGTACACAACAGTGCATCTCGTACTCTAAACTAAGAAATTTATGATACTCAGATTATGCAGTTGGAGTATAAAACCAAAAAATTACAAGACTTAGATATGAGGATCACTAGTGATTCACAAGGCCAGTGTAAATAGCACATAACTGGTCTTGAATCCCTATTAAAAAAACATGGGTGTTATATGGAGGTTAATATAGCCACTGAGTTTAGCTGGTCAGAGAATGGTTCTAATAACATGAAGGTTATTGGAATATGGGTTTGGTCCCTGTATGGGCCATCCACGAAGAGTTAGATTTGGCGATCCTTGTGGGTCCCTTCCAAGACAGAATATTCTGTGATGACTAGTCCAGAGTATAAAAACTAGTATTTCAATCTTGAGCACATAGCCTAACCTTGAGCAGAGGCCAAGCACAATGTGGTCCATCACAATATGTGAAATTATGAAAAAATGTGAATATATGAAAAAATGTGTTTCCCTGTCTCTTCTCACTACTTCTAATTCAGCATGTGCCTGCTACTGTGCTGATCATAGGGATTACACAGGAATCCAGGACCACATTTCAGCACAAGAGCTGTTAAGAAAGGTAGGAAAACAGAGTAATACCCTACTGGCATCACTCCAAAGCAACAAGCTATCACATGGATCAGCTTTACAGCAGAGGGGAAGTACAGGGAGTGCCACAAGCAGTAGAGGTATCACTCCCATTTTTTATAAAGACACCTAAAGAACAGAAAAAATTTGCACAGGGAAAACAGTATTTGTCAGAGTGCTAGAAAACTCAGTCACCATTTTGAAGACAGGTAGAGTGACATCAGCTGTAAGGTAACTGAGGACTCTAGTGACTGGAAGATGTGGTAGGACAAAAGAAAGCAGCTTGCAGCCTTCACACCCCTCAAACTGCAGCTGAAATTTACTGATTCATTTGCAGCAAAAAGGTTCTCCTAAACCAACAATATACAGCTCTGTAAAAGTGCTACCACGATCACTTAAGCCAGCCCTAAATGTGAAATGTAGGCAAGTGCCAGTAACATCCTCATCTTCAGGCATCTCCCTGCACTCCTGTGGATGTTCTGGAGCTCCATGGGCACTAAGGAGCTGCATATCTATGGCTGTACCACTGCACAGTCAACACTCTACAGGAAGATGACGTTCTTTAGATGTAGGTGCTTTAGCTGCAATAAGCATCAAGATCAGCTGTGACACCAAACACAAAGTTTTGGCACCAGAGTTGACCTCAAAAGTGGAAGTACAAACAACAGGTTCTGTTGTGGCTAATTTTCAATTAGCACTCTACAACTGTTTTTTTCAACATTCAGTTCAGATTTTTGTGCTGAATAATTGGAAGGGTTAACTGCTTGGCAGATTCTTTTACTTACAATAGACTACATGAAAAAATGTAAATTAATAAATCAAGATTTTTTTTTAAAATCATCCATATGTATTTCAAATACCTTCCTAACAAACCTTTTAAGTCTTATTTTTCCTATCAATTGAGAAGATTTTGAAATCTCAAAATGCTCATTCTCCAGCAAGTTTTCTAGCACATTTACAGACTTCAGCCATCAGGCTAGAGTGCTTAGCAGCACTCCAAGTAAAACAGTGGTAAGCCAGGTTCAATTTGAGTAAGTTAGAGGCAATCAAGACTTGACAAGAACCAAAGCTAGAGAAGAAATTTTGTCTAACAAAACAAATATATGCAATCTCAAAGAGGAGCTATGAACATGAGTCACAGCTGAGAATCACATTACTTTCAGTATCTCTGCTGATGCAGAAGAAAGGACCATGCTTTCCACATCATTTCACATTACTACTTGCTGTTTTTTCAACAAATTATACATAGCAAACCTTTGCTTTCAGGGGTAGCACCTGTAAATTGTCCTGGGTACATGAATATTAAAAAAAAGCGTACGGGCTCCAAGGTAGTTAATACAATAGTGAAGGTGGGATGGGCAGAGATGCTTATTTGTTCACATCAGTGACTCCTCTGAAAGCACAATACAAAAAGCCATGCAAATTGAAGTACAGAATCTGTCTCAGAGCCATAACAATGTGAGATGAGTCTCTTGGAAACTTGTCTGGAGTAATTCCCTCCAGGAATTAAACTTTTTCTCAAAACAATTTTATACTCTCTCCTAAACTACTTAAATGCCATGCTAGTTCTACAAATCTACAAAGTTCTGATCCGAGGTTAAAATCCAAAGATGACCAGAGATTTCAGAGAAGTTGAAAAGTAAAACAAAGCAAAGGGTTCTAAAGCATCTCAGATGAGTGCAACTCAGGACAATATTACAAGACTAGTAGCAAGGTTGTTACTTACACATACACTTACCCATATCATCATCAAATATGGACTTTTGTTCCACCTTCTTCTTGGTCTTCTTTTCTTTTGGTTTTGCACTTAGATCCGCAAAAATATCGATGTTATCATCAAACAGGTTAGTCTCTGGCATTTTCTCTTTAATTTTGGTCATTGGCTTAATTGCCTCAGTAGCAAAAATATCATCCTTGGAGAAAAACACAGAAAGATCTCATCAATCTACAACACACTTAAAGAGAATAGTCAAATTATCTGTACACAGCAGCTGAGATGTTTAGAAGACTTGGCTTTCCTGGGTTTATCAGACAAAGGCTGAACTCAGTGATCTGAGAGGTCTTTGCCAACTTGGCAGAAGTGCCTTAGCAGTGGATTGTACACAGGTCAAGTACAGCACACAGATGCCTGTATCAAGTGCCCAGCCCACCAATTTTATTTCTTTTTAAAGTGTTATTTAGCTGATGGAATTAAAGAGACAGTTGACAAATAAGAGCCAAAAACCTTATTAATCTGAGAAAGGCATGTTGTCACAGCACATTCAGTGCATGCCTGCTCTGCGTTAAGGCTCCACCTTTTAAATCACTGCTGCTAGTTAGGGGCTGAACAACCAAAGAAATCCCAGCAGTGGTGTAGGATTGAGAGTTTACTTCACTCCCTTATACTGCACACCCCATCCTATTCAGGAGCCTCCATTAAGCCTAAATTACAGGGGACTGCATATGGCCCTGGGAAACAAAAACCAACGTGGCAGGTTCGGCCATTACCTCAAAGATATCTTGGGAAGTAGGGTCAACTGCTTGGCAGACAGTAGATTTTAACTCCTTTTTTCCAGCTTTCTGAGAGGTGAAGAGAGAATCTTCCTCTTCCTCCAAAAAAGGTATAGGGCTGCTTTTTATTGAAGATTTTTGTTGTACAGGCTGGAAGAGATCTTTGCTGTCCTGATCACCCAGATCAGGCTTCTTCTCCTTGCCCTTGATGGGTTTGTTAGCCATACTGTCTGGCATTCCTTCCTTCAGCTTTGATTGTGCAGCTGGTCTGGCTATTGAGCTGCTTGCAAAAAGGTCTTCGGACTCAAACAGATCATCCCCATTTTCCATGGATTCTGGAGGAAGGAGTTTGTTTGTCCCAGCAGCCAAAACACTGCTGTGAGCTGGTAGTGACACGCTAGAGAGAAAGCCATTTTCCTCTGCTTCAGCAGCAAGAGGCTCCTTTATGTTCCCTGCTGCTGATGTCTGTTTTGGTAGAGAGAACTGTGGCTCTTTAGTAGTGTCCATGTCCTCGTTCACTTCAGCCTCTTGGGCAGCCAGACGTCGCGCCATTCTGCTGGGGGGTCTGCGCTTCCCCGGGACCCTGATCCTGGTCTGCAGAGAAGGAGGAAAAGCAAAGATTCAGAAATATAACCTGGGATTTCTGATTTGCGCTGGAACTGGTGTGCAAAAGCAACAGCACTTGCAACTAGGGTCACAACAGGTCAGCAAGGCACTCTAGCCCCTTGGCTTTAGGTAATACCTTAGTCAGCCTGTTAACTTGCTAATCTAGGGGCTTTTACAGTGTAGTTCAAACCATGACTAATTATATTTTCCATGCAATTTCACTTTATGCATAGCCTATTACTGTTAATTGCTGCTTTTAAGGAAGCCCCCTGCAAGTTTTCATTACAGCCTCTCCCCTATCCCACATGGACAGGAGTATTAACATGGGTAAGAAATGGATCACTACAACCTCTTATTCCCTTTTGTTAATTGCTTCATGCATTGCTCTTTGAAAGGGCAGCCAGAATGCTGGGCAGGTTGTTTTGTTCCAGCCATTGCAAAAAAGTACATTTGACTGGATATATTTACACTCAAATTTGAAAGGTTGAAGAAGCAATGATATACCATAATTACAACATCTAACTGAGCTACAAAAAGCATAACAAGACCCTTCTTTTCAGATTACTTCTCAAAAAAAACATGCATCATCACTATACTAAAATGGACATTCAAGGTTGATAATATGCAGCTACAGGCACTCTATTCTTTGCAAGCCTGTCTATTTAAAGTATCACAATAGAGAGCTTTGTCTGTTGGAACATGCTGCTATTGGAAACAACTATGCCTACACAGTAATGCACCAGGCTAATGTACAAGCTTCAAACCCATTTGTCACTAAGGTGTCGTGTCAGCCACTGTGGTGACAGCTGCTGCATCTTGCCAAGTCATCTCTGCTGCTCATCTAGTAATGAACAGCCTCATTAGCATTAAAGGAAGAAAGAATCAAAGTTAACATCTTAAATTGCTGCTCTCAGGAAACCCCACAGATTTATAAAATCAGAGGCACCTAGATGAAATCTTAAGTACAAAGCTGACACTTCCATTTTTCAAAAGAACCACTAAGTCTTTAATTGGAATATGCCTTTTGCAGTCCATAAAGTAGAAAGTATGAGTGAAAAACAAGTGAGTCAGGAGGCAGAGATTTGCCACGTCAAAAGCTGTAACACTTCTTTTTGTTTTCCTTTGTGTGAAAACAAAAGTTTTCTTTGAAAAAGGACTGAGACTTACAGTTCAGAACAGCATGACATTTTTATCCACAGAGGAGGTACAGGTCAACCTACAGCAGTGGTATGTTCTGGATAGCTTGTCAAAGCAGCTGCCTGTAACCTGTTTTATAGTTCGCCTAGCAAGACGTCTTTTTAATATTTTTTTTAAGTTGGTGTCACCCAGCATAAGACAAGATGTTATCCTAACATACCTTCAACCAACAGGGAAATCCAGTATTTGGAAAAGGTACACATGTACTTTCAAAGGCACCAGGTATATGCATAAGCCCTTAACTAAGCTAAGTATGGGTGCTAAGCTAGACTTTCTCTTCAGTGATCCATGGAAGTGAGAGTGGATTAGATTTTTACATTCCCATTTGGATTCAGATAAAGCATACTGTTAGCAGAACCTACATACCAAAAGAAACTCCTGCATGAGGACAGACTGTGTTTTTAATCCCCCTTTCTCTTTCCCTAAATACCAAGGTTACCTTATTGGCATTGTGCAAGGTGTCTGCTTGCATGGGCTGATCAAAGCTGACGCCGAGTTCCTCACGGCTTCCTGCAGCAGAGAGGGCTTCGCTGTTCTGAACCTCCTTGGGCTCATGTAAGGGAGTGTCCAGCACTGGTAAGGGGGACTTGACACTGGAGACCTTAGGCATTGCACCGGGTAGTAAGGCCGAAGGGTTAATAGCTAAGCTAGCCTACAAAACAGACAACAAAAACATACACACAAAAAGAGATCACATTACTACTGCTCCAGAGCAAGCATGGCTCCAGAGAAGGAGCAAGAACTACTATAGAAGTAGAACTTTAGAAGTTCTACTTCTAAAGTGCCTGGCTTTTATCAGACCTAAGAACTTCTGTGTCTCCCACAAGCTCTGTCTCACTAAAGTTGTGGAGTGGCCCACACTATTATTCTGTATAAGAGCTTCAGGAACAGCAGGGTCAAGTATGCCAGACCGAATACCTGTGTAGCTCAATATTCTGTCTGAGGAGACTATAGTTCTGCCTTTGAATGGTACTTTGATATAGACAGTTATTATTCATTTTGTATCAGAAGAGGGACATAACCATAGTCCCCCTCTAAGAGTCCCTAAACATACTTAATAGTGTTAAGAACAATAGCAGTTCAAAGAGGAGCCCACCCTCTACCCCCCGCCCCCAATACGAGTAAATAATGTTGCTTAGAGTCAGGACTGAAACAGGAGGAGGAAGTAATATTAAACATGCAATACAGAAAAAGCAATCAAAAATATGCCATCTGAAAAAAAATAATAATGTTGCAAGAGTGAGGTAAGGAAGCAATAAGATTTTGGTTCAGGGAAAGCCATCAGTGAGGCAAAGAAGATTTTCTGGGGTTTTTTGAAAGTTAAAGTGCCAGTAAAGTTAATTACTTGTAGCTTTCCAATCCGAGATGAAGGCTCTTTGGTTTTAATGGGAACAGGACCTGTAGATTTCTGCACAAAATTACATTGGATTAAACAAGTTGACAAGTTGTTATCAATCCAACTATAGTTTTCATTTTAATATATGTATAGAAAGCAGTTAAGTGCTTACCAGTTTCTTCTGAAGATACCTTGTTATCATCACATTCTACCTTTAGAGCTATAGTCACTAACTTTTCGCTTTCAGTTTCCCACATGCCATGGCCCCATCTTCTTTTTCACATTTCATTCACCTGTCCTTCTACCCAATATTATACTTTGCCAGGGTTACTGAACAACATCCATCTTCTCAAGGTCACTGCCACCACTAGTCAAATCAAACCAGGACAGCTATTTTCTCTCTCCTTGCTTATTCTGTCCTGTAAAATCCTTTGAAACCATATTGCCAGGCAATGGTCTAACTTTTCTCTTTGTGACTGGCTGTGACTGGGCTACAGACTCCAATGAAGCTCACACAGAAGCCAAGAGGACTTCAAAATTGTTCCACACAGACTTCAAGGAAAACAGCTTCAGAGAAGTGAGTGTTCCTCTATAAAGAACAGGTCACTACCACTAGAAAGAAGGCTAAAAGAGCAAGAGCAGTTGTTTGGTCTGAAGACTTGGTTCAATTCTAGAACTCAAGGAATGAATCAAATCAGCTAAGGTGAACTTTCCAGGGCTTGCTCTCCAGAAGTTTGTAGTCTGCGTGGTTCTGTGAGCTAAATAATACTGCTGTTGGTATGACTGAACAGTCAGAGCTCCTTCAGCTAGGTTAAAGTGACTGAGGGTTTGCAAAGGTTAGGACACTAGTTTGAGGGGCTTGATAGCAGGACAGAGTATCCCAGTACCTGAGGAGATTGTTCTCTGCTTAATTGCCTGTGGTGTTCAGTTTAACCTCAAATAGGCTGAAGCCATTCCCACAGCAGGCTGTCAGTAGCTACAAAACCCAGGAAAATGCACCTGGTTCTACACTTCAAAGAACGCTTTACAAAAAGGGAAGACATGCTAATTACTAGCCCTACAGTAGTGCTCTCTGCTCTTCAGCCCAGGGGAGAAAAAACAACTCCCACTCCCTACAACAAAAATCTAATCTCCTACACATGAAAATCCATCAAGCAGTGCTGGTGAGGCACAGGCCAGAACACCTCTCCCAGAGATTCTTGATTCTGCAAGATTAAGGACAGGAGTCTTGTTTACTCACCATAAAGACTCCAAGATAAGAGTCTCAACTGACACAGATTTGTGCTGCATGCCCTGATTTCCTTTTTGAGAAAGGCTGCCTTTAAAAATCACATTCACCCCAACAGACACTGGCAATTCAGAGAAGAAACAACAAATTTTCAGAACAACTGGACCTAGGGTGTAGCTCTTCACTCTTATTTCACTTTTTAAATTGTGTGTACAATGAATAAAACACCAGTACCAATTAAACTTCTTGCTAGTAACAGTGCACCTGCTGATAAGCAGAGAAGTTTGACCACGCATTGCTGCCGGGCAGCCAGTGAATCCAGGCATTAGTTTTCATCTTTCCAAGACATTTACTTAAAACAGGATGATACATCTCCTTTTTCTTTGCATGCTGTTCAAGGCACAAGATTTAGGTACTTGCCTCTGTAGTTGCTGCCTTCAGAGTCTCATCTTGCTTGGCACTTAAAGCATTTTCCAGGTTACTGCTCACTGGGGAAGAGCCAACACTGGTCTGAAGAGTTTTCTTCTCGGCCATTTTCTGAAAGCATTATGGGCACAAGTCAACATGAAGGGGGTAAAAAGCATGGTGTGCAGATCCAAAAAAAAAAAACCAACCCAAAACTCCAAAAAACGCAAGCAAAAGTTTTTAAAATCTTGCTTTTAACTGAACAGAAAACTAGCCATATCTTTTGATCCTGCTGTGCATAGTTGTATTTGGTTTGCATGGCCAGGCTTTGGTAATGCTGGTGGGGGGCTACAGGGGTGCTTTTGTGAAAAACTGGTAGAAGCTTTCTCCATGTCTAGCAGTGCCAATCCCTGGTGGCTCCAAAGATGGATGTGCTGCTGGCCAAAGCTGAGCCAGTCAGGAACAGTGGTAAGCCCTCTATTATAACATATTTAAGGGGAAAAAAAGTTATTGCACAGATGTAATTGCAGCCAGAAAAGAGTGGGGTGAGAACACGGGAGAGAAACAGCCCTGCAGACACCAAGGTGAGTGCAGAAGGAGGGAGAGGAGGTGCTCCAGGCACTGGAGCTGAGATTCCCCTGCAGCCTGTGGTGACAATCACAGGCAGCTGTGTCCCTGAGCCCATGGAGATTCACAGCCTGTGGAGAAGACCCAAGCCAGAGCAGGTGGATACCTGAGGGGAGATTGTGAACCCAGATGGGAGGCCTGGGTCCTGGCAGGGACCTGCAGAACCATGGGAGAGGAGCCCACATTGGAGCAGGATTCCTGGCAGGATTTGTGACCCTGTAGGGGACCCAGGTTGGCACACGTTATGCCCGAATGACTGCACCCCATGGAAGAGTGACCCCTGCTGCAGCAGTTTATGGAGAACCATTGTCTGTGGGATGGACTTTGGCTGAAGAAATTCATGGGGAGCTGTCTCCCATGGGAAGGACCCCATGCTGAAACAGGGAAAGGACTCCCCTCTCTGAGCAGTGGCAGAAACAAGGTGTGATGAACTGACCTTAACCCCCATCTCCCTGCACCAGTGGGAGGAGGAGGTGGAGCTGGGAAGGAGAGACGGATGGGGGAAAGGTGTTTTTAAGGTCTTATTTTACGTCTCATTATTCCACTCTGATTTTGCTACAAATAATTCAGTTAATATCTCTAATTCAAGTCTGTTTTGCCTGTGTCACTATTTTGTGAGTGATCTCTCCCAGTGATCTCAACTCATTGATATAATATGTAACTTTGCTATATTTTCTTCCCCCTGTCCAGCTGCAGAAGGGAGCGAGAGAAGAGCTTTGGTGAGTGTCTGGCATCCTGCTAAGGTCAACTCACTACAACAACAGGCATTGGCTTATGACTGCAAAGCAAGAGCCTTCCATTCCTTCAGTCTAGCTCAACCTTAGCTGCCTGTGCTAACAATTAATAATGGGAGTTTCAATAAACTTTCAATGCATGCAAATTTCCTTATCAACAAAAAAGCAGAGAATATAGAAACACAACACTAGCTAAGGAACAGTGCTATTTTCATGTTTTCAAGCAACCAGGCTCCATATATAGTCTCCCAAGCACTAATTACTTAAGACCACCCCATCCAGAGCCCTCAAAGGAACTCTTTGCAGGCACTATTGCCAGATCTCTAGCCTAACTTCCAGCTATGGACATGAATATAAACTAAAGTCTCAATTTAATTAAGATAACTATACTTTAAAATAGCAGTTAGAATTTATGTTAAGACTTTGACCTCAGACCACCTGTTACAGAGTCTAGTTCATTACTGCAGCTACTCACCCTTTAAAAGCAATGGGGTGACCATGAGGATTTTAATACTGCATCATTACCTGAGACCAAACCAACCTGCAGAAACTTGAATTACACAACTCACAGAGCACAACTTATCAGTCATGCATAAACCACAGGGAAGTAATATTAACAAGTTAAGCAATTAAACAAAAACTCTACTACTCTGATTTCGGCTCAGGTGCGTTCTCTTACACCCATGCCAGTCCCAGTGGGACACAAAACTAAGTAGAATCCAAGAATCTGTTTGCTCCCTATGTCTTCAGGGTCACAATGACCATTTCTGTTCTCTCAAAAAGATTTGAAAAGTCATTTAAATTTCTTGTGGGTATACAAATGGAGAAAATCCCTTCCATACATTTCTTTCCAATCTCTTTTATATAAACCATTTACAATAGAGAAACAGGTACCGGAATGTTTGTTTTAGCAGTACTGAAGAGATCATCCTCATCATCATCCCCAAAAAGCCCTCCTCCAGGTGATGGCTTCAGGACACGGTCTGCAGACTAAAGAAATGAAAGATAAAGAAAAGATATGTCATAGATCCAAGGCACATCTCTTTCAGCCCATGATGCCAGAATATAACTGACATTACCATTTGGCCCTCTCTGGAAATCAGTGACTTCTAAGCTGTGTCCAAACAAGGAACAACAGTGCACAGAACACTTCAAAGACTGTTTTTAAATAGGAGGTTCAGAGGAAGGCTTTAAACTCACCATTGACTTCTTGGGGCTGGCAAAAAGGTCAACATCTGGGTCATTGTCCTTCTGAAGTTTGTGACTGAAGAGAAGCTCTTCATCTTGAAAGACCCCAGTGCTTTTGGGCCGAGTACTTTTCTCAGAAGCCTGGAAGGAGAGGAGAAAGTGAGAAACTCCAATATGGTAGCTGGAAGCTTTTTTTACAAAATGAACACGCATACTTGAAAAACAGAAGTAAACATAGGATTAAGATAATTATTGCTGAATTTAAGTCTGAAGGAATATATCCTGCAAGCAAACTGTAACAATGTAAAAAAAAATAAAAAGGAATAAATCACAAGGCTTAAAACTCCACATCCTTTTACTTCCTAGTACCTTTGACCTTGAGGAGTAACTGAAGGGTCAGTTCCGTAAAGAAAAAAATCAAGTAGCGGTACCAAAGCATCTGTATAGAATTTCTTTTCATATTAGCATGCAGTAAAATGCTTTCAAGTTAGTGGTACAGGAAAATTTACAAAAGGATTCAGGATCACAAGGAAGAGCAGGAATGACTTCTCACCCAAGAAACTGGAAGGTTAGAAATTGAAAAACATTAGCCTGCATGACATGAAGAGAGGGAAAGGTAAAAACAAAACTTTGCCTAGAAAAGCAGAGATAGAAATACCATTTCCCAGTGTTCAAGATCTTCCTTACTCACCACACCAATTCCTTTCTGTGCATTTTTTATGCCATCACCATCTTCCAGTCTCTCCTCCTCTTCCTCCTCAAATAAGCTTAACACTTTCTTAGCTTGGCTCTTCACATCTTTCTCCAGAGCTGGTGGTGATGTTGCAAATAGATCTGAACTGACAGCTGGCTCTGAAGATACTACTGCAAAAGGCTCCACCGAAGAAGAAAAAAAAAGTAATACATCAGCCTGTTATTTATTTCAGGTTTGCCAAAAAATCCTGCTAAGCATTGCTGGTTAAAGGCCAGCAGTGGTCAGAGTTCTGCAGTCATTACCAAGCAGGCAACTGTATTTAAATAATTTTTTCCAAAGAAGACAGAATATCAATATGCAGATTAGCAAGAAACAGTTGACAAAGAAAAAACACACATTTCAGCTCTGAAAGAAAGACAGATTTCCTCCTCTACCCTAGCCTGGCACTATTGATAAGCAGCTTCCTCATCTCTATGTCAGACTGCATGTGCACCACAAGGTTGCACTAATCAGCTTTGCCACTATCTCTGAGTTACCTAGCTCCTACCACTTGGGATACTTTAGAGTGAACAGCACTGGCAGAACCTTAAACGTGCTCAGGAAAGTGTGAAGAGTAAGAACTACAATGGAAATTCATCAGCTGGTAACTCCTCAACAATCACTCAGTACGACTATGCCCAAGATCAGTTCGGCTGAAGCCTCTGCAAGAATACACTCAATACTCATCAATACTGTTCTGTAACAGTATTGCTCAGCAGAAATTCACAATTCTGAAGGCCGTAACAACATTTATTACTTTATAAATCATCACACATTATGGTGAAACAAAGTTACTGAGCTTGAAGAAAAATCTATATATTAATACAGGCTATGTTTTAAGGGAAAGCTCTGTTCATGTAAATGAAGATTTCCCAACTCATTCTGGAGGGAAAACCCAAACAGATTCTGCCTACCTCCTCATTCCCCCAAAAAACCCCAATTCTTCTCAAGCACATCAATTAGGAAACCACATTTAAATGCCATTTAATCAATTTGCTATTTGACAAGCAAGTGATTTTGCTAAATGGAGACAGAGTTAACTCTTTCCTCCGATCCAGAAAAATATTTCAGTGCCAGAGCAGCACTGTTTGATTGTTTTTTTTTTTTTTAACTGAATCTTTACCAAACTTCAGATTAATGTAAGAAAATCCCTCACTTTTTCCTTTGTTTGCTGCCCTGCAACATCTGTTCCTTGAGGCACAGGAGCTGCTCCAGGCTCTTCTGAACACCACAGTGTATCTTCTGCCTGGTAAGACTTCACTGTTTTGTCTGGCAGGTCTTCCTTTTCCTCTTTTTCTTCTTCATTAGAGGTAGGTGGTGCTTGTGCTGGTTTCACTTTCTCCTGCAAAGTCAGAAGAATGTTGGCAACACAGAATTGGTGGTTGTATATAAAAAGCGTATGCTGTGTGGGATAGCAGAGTCTCAGTTTGCCTACTGCAGAGGTCTAGGACACTGCCAACAGATGTGACTTCTCCTATTTTCCTCCCATGGGACATTCTGGTTTGTGACTTAATTTCCAGTATTATGAGTTTTTGAATCTGGTTGAAGAGTGCCAGGAAGGACACATACAGGGATCCCCACGACAGATACAGCTCTATTAAATCCTTGCATCTCCTACTCTCAATTCCAAAGCACAACCAGACAGGCAGTACACCATGGGCTAAGCTTGTAAGACAGAGGATAGCATGAGTACACGAAAGGGAGGGCCATAAGAAGCCTGTTTACACATCTGAATCACCTTGGGTAGGGTAACATGAAAGGTTAACCCTGGCTACTGAGTAAGCAGTAAGCTGTTTGTTCCTTTTAGTGTTATTTAATGGTTGAGAGCTTTTAAAACATCCTTAGGAAGGGCTTTTAGCATAAACCAAACAAATTTAGGGTAAGTGGTCAAGAAAATTTTGAAGTCTCTATTAGGTTAATAGTAGTAAGAGTGTACATGTAAGAGTTAAGACTTCTCATTTCCCAATGTTTCCATTCCCAATTTGCTAGTTACCATTGTGTAAAACGAGTTAAACTTATATTGAGGACCTTACAACCAAGATAGACTGTAAAAGGACTGAATGTTTCATGTTAGTTCTAAAAGAATGGGGAGTTACCACTGCAGCCTTAGCAGCTGAAGGAAGTAGCACTGATTGGGAGCTGAAGAATGATTCTCCATTAATATCATCATCTTCAAATAACAATGATGGCTTCTGTGGCTTTCTTTGGCTGCAGTGAGAAAGAGAGAAAGTGGGAGATTCAGTGGCCATGTGCTGTACCTGTTTATAAGCATCACTTAGAAACATCATTTGCAGCAAGTGTTCCCAGATACAGCACTTGGCTTCCTTACTGTCCCAAGAATTCTAACACCCTCTTTCTTGTCTGCAAAGCTTTTTGCAGAAGCGGATATAAAAAAAGGTCAGAAGGATTTTATATCACTGGCACAGAAATGGAAAGGCCAGTTCAGTGGTGGCAAGGAGAATGACCCATCACAGATAGAAAAGAGCCCAGCACTGCCCCTTCTTACTCACACACCCCTACTTCCTCCTCAGCAACAGTACCAGGAACCAACACTTGCAATATGCCTGGGTCCCTTTGGCTTTGAAAGGGCTGCTGGGCTGTTCTGAACAAATGTCTCCCCACTATCCTCCCAGGACTGTCACCTCTCTTTAGTGATTGCAAATAAATCCTCATCATCCTCTTCCTCAAAGAGGCTTGTTGTCTTCACATCTTTGGCCTGACTGACAATGTTAGCTGGTTTTGCAGGGTCTTCTTTTCGACCATCTTCAGAAAGAGGTTTAGCTGGCTTGGAGACATTCCAGTGTTCCTTAAAACGAAAAAACAAGTTTTCTTTTGTCTTGGTCAAAGCCACTTTGCAATCTTCTCTATAAGGAACATTTCATCATCTTGGCAGTCCTTTCATCTCTCTACTAGTTTACTTAGCTGCCTGCATTTTAGCCACTGTAATCTGACATTGCTCAGGCTTTGCAGAGGCCTGGTCACCTTTTGGCACACAGTATTAATCCTGCAAATATGGTACACGCACTTTGTTACAGCTGCTCTTGACAACTGAGGTCAGTGTCAACTGCAGTGTCACAGGAGTAGGGTCACTCAGTAGAGCCTGACTGGAGTCACTTTAATACTTAGCAGGTTTGATATATGGGAAAAAACAAGAAAAAAGGAAAAAACCTACCACACACACCCCCATGACACCTCACTACTAGAGTGCTCAATGCTGCACTTACTTTCTTCACAGTACTTCTCCTCCCAGGCACACACCTCCTCCCACAGCTACCATTTATTCAAGTCTACACACTAACCAAGACACTTCTGCCTTGTTTGTTTTGGTATTCTCAGCATTTCAAGTGGTTTTCCCCAGTTTCCCACCTTTGTTTGTCCTCTTTGTGAAAGGGACTACAGGCATGACCAAGTTTGAGCTTGGTTTATTCTACATTAAGATAAAAATCCATCTAAAGATATTACTGTTGTCTACTAAAGAAGCAATTACAGGACAAGTAATAAAGTCTATGCAACCGTAATTTTGAGAGGCAGGATGATGAAGAAGAGTCTGGATCCTATTCATATAAGTTAATTCAGAGGTTTCCAGGCAAGTTTTTACTTTTTAAGTTTTTAATCTACTTTAGTGTCTTTGGCTTTCATTTAAGAGGAAGTACAATACCTAGCTTATCCCTAGAAGAGGGCTGCCCTGTGGGAAGCCTTATTCTTTATGTATCATTTTCCCATCCCTAGATTTAAAAATCCAAAACAGCCAAACAAAGGAAAAAAACACCAAAACTTAAGCAAATAAGAATTCCAATAAACAAAACCACATACAAAAGAAACTAACCTTAAAACAAAGAAAACCTGAACACATATCTATCTAGAATTGCTAAACTTTCCTTACAGAATTTAAAGCAGTAAGAACAAACTTATTTTTCCCTTTTACTGTTTTTAAGTCAGATTTGTTGACAACAGTCTTTCTGTTGGCAACAAACTTTCTATAAATTACACTGAAAAACAGATTCTCTCTTCCACATGACTTCTATTACCTAGATCATGTGAAAATTTGGATCAAGGATCAGCCTCCTTAGCTGCAAACAAGTCAAAGGATTGGGGTAGGCAAGGCATGTGGGCACAGCAGAGTTGGTCTGTGGTTCCCTTCTCAAGTTTTATGCTTTGCTCAGCATAAAGCCCAGTAACCACTTTCAACCAAATCTCACTCCTCAGTACCTCCTCATCACTGCTGAACAATAAGCTGGAAGCTTTCTTGAGAGGCCCTGACTGTTTTGCTCTCTCTTCTGGGGGCTTTTCCTGGTGCTTCTTGGCAGGTCCCACACCAAAGAGATCCTTAAAACAAAATAAAGTATAATATTATAAGAAAACCAAAAGCCAAAGCCACAATGAAAAGCTCACTGAGAAATCATCAGCACGTAAGATGCTGTTGCCATCCACTTCTCATATAAGTAGGATACAGAAATGGTGTTTTTTGAAGACAATTTTAAGTTTAACACCATATTCCGGTACAAGGAATTCTGCACACACAGCATTTGATAGAGCAGAAGCCTGTAAGCCATAGCCTGGTTCTGGCCCACAGATTCTCCACCACAAGATGTGACCAGCAGCCAAAAACCACCTCTCAGCAATTATGTGGCACAGCAGCCAACACAATGGGGCACTGTTTCTAACCGATGTAATGAAGTGGAGAATGAATCCTATTCTCAGGATAGGCATTAAGTGAGCTGAACAACTACTACTGGGTAAAAAGATTAAAAAAGCACACACTAATTCAAATTTTTTAAGATTTCTTGCACAAACTTGTGCTCTGACCTCTGTTTTCATACTAGTAGTCATGATTCTTACACACTGAAGAGTGAGAAAAAAGGAATTCAACAGCAATGACAAAAAAAGCAAGAAGTCATCCATGTGACAGGTAGTGCAGGTTTAGGATAAAACAGCTTCTTCAAGCTCATATTTTTTCTTCTGCTCAGTGTTCTCTAGTTCTGTCAACGAGAGGGATAACTTCCTTCATGTTTAGGTCCAGAAGTGAAATGCACTGACTGCAAACTACTTAAAAGATCTCAAGAACTTGTAAGACTCTCCACTCCCACTCTCCTCCACAGTGCTGTCCACATGCTCAGAACTGCTGCACCATGCAAGATCAATTTAGTGCTCCATTTGCAAGGCCAGTGATGCAAATCTCTGAATATTTTCTGCTGCATTTGCAACAGCCTGTGCAGGTGGGGTCCCACACACAGGCAGTATCAGGAAGTGGTACTTACCTCTTCATCATCGTCAAATAAGGAAAGTGGAGCTTTTGTCATGGACTTGCTGGCTGGGAGAGATGTGGCTTTGGACTTCACAGGTTTACTTGATGAGAACAAATCCTGTGCAAACCAAAGAAATGTCACTTTGCAAAGCAAGGCTATATGTCTAAGAACTCTAAAGGGGACATTCATGTTTTTCCTTATGAAAAAAGATATTTAGAATGCCTAGGAGGTAGTGGATGCCTTATCTGATGTACCAATCACTTGCAATTGCACATGGATTTTCCTCATCTTTGTAGATTAATTGCTAGCTGAAAGCCAAAGCGGAACATATGCAGCCTTTAATGATTCTTACTCTTCATTTGCTGCTCCTTCCTGTCTTCAGGCTTTTCATTTATGCCTGTGTGAACCACTAATGTTTAACTCCCTGAAGACAGGGAAAACAATCACAGAGCTTTCACTCTTGGAGCAAGAGGAACTTTCAGAACAGCTAGGAGTACGTGCCTGGATGTCACATTTCCCAATTCTACAAAATGCATAAGGAGTCCCTGGATACAAGTAGACTGAAGTCAGAATGACTGAGATCCTAAGGATTTCTGTAGTGATTTCTCAAAGAAATACTTACTTCAGAATCCTCCTCATCAGAGAAAAGGCCCCTCTGTTTTCTTGGAGGTGTTTCAGATAAAGGCTTGAAGTTTTCACCTGAAGATGGTTGACTCTTTAGGACAAACAAAGATACTGCATCAGCACCCATTCAGATTTAAGGGCTGGCACATCTAAGACACATTTTTTTGCAGCAGGCAGGAGGGGGCATGGCCAGGACCCAGAAGTTATTTTATACCACCTCATGTCATTGCTGGGGACAGGGGGAAGGGAGTCTCTTCCAAGGAGAAGTGCTCTCTCTGAGTCAGCTCAGCGTGGCAGAGGAACCATTTGCCTCTTTTTTGTACCTTCTGTCATTAGTATTGCTGTTGTTGCTGTTTGCTTTCTTATCTCATTGCTGTTTCACGTAAATTGGTTTAATCTAAACCCCTGATCTTTACCTTTTGTGCTTTCAATTCCCCTCTTGTGCCCTCACAGGGAGAGAGGGGTGGCAGGAGTGAGCAACACCATGGTTGCAGTGGGGGCACTAAACTGGGAAGTACCTTTCCTAAACCATGACAGACCCGTGCTAAGGGCATGCTGATGGCAAAATCCCAGCAGCTGAAGGGACAGAACCCAGGCTTGTCACCCATGGGCTGAAGTCCAAAACTCCTGTGCTATGCACAAGTGACTTGCAGGTCTTACCACAGACCTCCTCTGCCACACCATCCTTCTCAGCAGAAGAATGTGTGCAGCAGCTCATGCCAGGCCTCATGAGCTAAAGGAAAATGTTTTTTTAACAAGCTGTGCTTCATAAAGGACAAGGGCAATTTGTGCCAGCCATCATTTCCTGCATTATCACAGCACAGTTCCAGCCTGCCACCAGCTATATTACCATTAAACTTAGAATGATCCCAGACCCAAGTACTGCTGTCACAAAGCTTGGAGTATAAAACAGCCCTCTCTTCCCGGCTGAGCAGGAGGGGTGCTGCTGAATCAGTTCTCCTCCTCTTCTCCAGGCAAGCCAAGTGCTGTGAGATCCCTCCTGACACTGCTCCCACTTCACTGACACTCTTGCACTGCTGCAGAATTGGAAGCTGGCTTTGGCCCCTGTGCTCAGGTGCTTCTCATAGGACAATGTGGAGAAAGTGCTACAGGAATTTGCATTAGACATCCCCAGCACTGAACTTCTCAGTCCAGAGGGGAGAAGAGTCACTGCAGCTAATTATGTTCAAATACTCATTGGACTGAAAGTATAAAATTAGTATATATAGTATCTAGTGCAGAAACAAAGTGCATTACTGTTTTCCTCAAGGCACTGTCCTGAAATGGAGTGGGTGTTAGGAGGATCTGGTAACTTTCTATATATGTGCTCAGCTCCCCATTCAAAGCTTTCTACAACTTAGAGGAGTTTTCAGCTGAAAAACAGCTTAGGTAGAACTGTGCCACCCACCCTCCTCTCCTGTAATACAAGCTATGGGTTACCAGTGAAGTTGCTGCCAGTGGCTGGTGTAAGAGCAGCACAGAACTGTGACACCAAAGACTCATAACTCAGGCTGGTTTCATTTCAGCCGTGAAATTCGTGAACATTTTTTATTATCAGAGGCTCCTCATCTTGCTCTCATTTCAATCCTGCCTTAATAAGATTCTTTCAATCACAGCCCACACAAATAAAAACCTCAAAAAAACCCCAAGTTTAAAAGGCAAAAGGCATTTAAGGACCACTGAAGGACTAAATCATGGATGACCCTATGAACCTAGTCTTATTTCATAAATATGTCACTTTCATAGCATTGTATATGGAAAGCCTACTTCAGCTGCACTAGAAACTTTTTCCTAAAACCTGAGCCATATAATCCATTTATATGCCATTACCTTTTTTTCCATGATTGCCTCCCTATGGCTTTCTGTTTCTTTAGTTGGGCCAGCAACCACAGAAGGAATGGCAGGTTTCTCCTTGAATAAGTCACCCTCTTCATCATCATCAAACAGGTCAGCTGTGGACTGGACTACATAAAGACACCAAACAAACAGGGAATGAGGAATACAGAACAAGAGAAGAGAGTCTCAAAAGATACCATCCTGTTTAACCATGACCAACATCAGGAGTCTTTCAGAGAAAACACCACACAAGCTGTCAAAGTGAAACACCACTTACCTGAAAGCACTGGTGACAGAATATGCAGTCAAGCAGCTGAGTCAGCTGGCATCTCTAAAGGCAGTGTTTTGGATTGGCTTAGCACAGGCCTAGGCTCTGCTAATAGGGAATGTTGGGCACAAAGATTCAAGGCTGTGTGAATAAAGCCTGTACCAATTCCTCTATTCGAGTCTAGATATTGCCCTAGAGGTACAGGAGCATCCTTAGAGAAAAAAGTTGGGGCAGAGCACGTATGAACAAACCAGCCCCACACCACTCTGATGAAAAGAAATACCAATGACAAAAAAACCCTCTACAACACCTAAAACCAACCAAAACCACAGCCCCTCAAAACCCAAGTGGAAGTAGCAGTGATGAAGGTTTGAATTTTGATGACATAAAGTATTTAGTCTTTCACCACAAATGTTTAGAGGTACCTGGATCTGGAGGCTTTCTAGTTGCTTCCACAAAGAAGTCATCATCATCATCATCAAATAGAACAACTTTCCCATGTTGTTTCGGAGTTTTTTCTGTGCTCTGTGCTGCAGATTTCTTGTCTTTTTCCCCAGTTACAGTGGAACTAAACACATCACTTCCTCCTGCAGGTCAGATGGGACAGAATAAAAATGGAAATAACATTGCCAGAGTTACCAAAAAGTTGAACTTGTGCCACAGTAAGTGACATCAGGTATAGTTTCCATCTCAGCAACTTCTAAGGTGCTCCTGCAACAGTGCCACACCAAAAGCATTAGCTAGACACATTCTGATAAAGCCAAGTCACACACAGCCCCTCACTCTTCCTCAAACCTGCGCACCTTCCCTAGGAACATTGATGTTTAAATGTTCTTCTCCTAACACAAAGGAATATGATCAAATGTGTAATATCAAAATGCACTTCCTCTCAGAGTACAGGTGGAAGCTGTGACTGCATGCCCAGCAGAATTAAGCTATATAATATCAGCTGAAGTGACACACATTCCTAAAAGTTCAGAGCATAACACCTGAAGCTGGCAGTTGCTAGTATCTGCCATCAGTGACACCTACCTTCAGAGCTCCTCCAGAATCTTCAATTATAAAACATGCTGCAGTTTAGGCTTAGCATGGTAGAAGCATCTGTATTGTCATTAAGCATATGATCAAGCAATGCAGTGCTGCTGTATTTGGATAGTTTTTTCTTTAAAGCCTTGGCAGTAGGTTTTAAAGAAAAGAGCATTTTGTGCATGAAGCAATTGGCTATTGAATAAATCATACCTGGAAACAGAAATACTGCACCTGCAGGAACTTTCTTTAAGGACTTTGTAGAGGATGCTGAAATCATAGGAAGTACAATACAAATGGATGCACTTATTTTATGTGTCAAAGCTTTCAGAACTCAACCGCACAAACAGGAACCCAAGAAGTTGTCTGAGCTGCTTTGTCATTCTTAACAGCTCAAGATTCTTTACAGATTCTCCTTGAATTTCTGGGCTTTTACAAATATATATAAGTCTATTTTTTTTCATTTAAACTCCAGTTTAAACATGTTGTATTTTTACGTACATAAATACATAAATATGTATGTATGTTTACATACAGCATTATTTGAAACAGTTCACATTCACACACTTAAAACCACTTCAATACAATATATTCAAAACAAAATGGCTTTGGCTCCCAACACATACGTGAAAACTCATCAAATACAGTGCTTCAGTAAAAGCTCTGCAGTACAGAATATGTGCTCAGAGTCCTTAAGGGCCTAGATATGCACCTAATGGGAAACTCATGTGAATTAATCTGCAAGAAGAAATCTCTGCTCCTCTCAAACCACAACTGGATCCCACAAAGTACACTTGGGAAACAGGAACCCAGCACACGCAGAGAGCTCTGCCAACAGCAGTAAGATCCTTTCAGCTCAGGAGAGCAGGTGTGTGTAACAGATCATAGCTAACAGATGTACAACACACCGACTCTCTATTGAGACTGGTGAGGAGAAGAGACTTGCTCTGCAATTGCTACATGAGGCTTTCTAGTCTGGAAACAAACAGTCCAGCTGCTAGGAGCAATGAATCACAGCACAGACAAGACTACAGGAGACAACTGTTCATTCTTACCTTCACTTACTGGGACTCGCTCCTCTCTCTCTTTTGATTCTTCTCCTCTTGGTGCTTCAGCAAAAAGATCACTCTGATCATATATGGAAAATGCAAAGGGGGGAGGGAAGTGGTGAATTTGTTTTTGTAGAAAATTACAGATGCTGATTTTTCCATATTGAATGACCCCTTCTAAGCCAAGACAGAGGAGGTAATTACCAGTCTCTTCTCAAAAGGATGTCTGCAAATACAGACTGAAACCTAGGTACTCCGTTGTTAAATTGAGCATATACATTCAGAAAAGCAGCTCTCTTCTAAAACTTAATTTACTGATCACTAGTCTATCTGCTGAAGAGAAGGAATGACCTTTTATTTGCAAATTTTCAAGGACTTACACTAATTAACCTACAGCTGCTTAAGTCCTAATTATACCCTTCTAAGCTTTCCTACTTTGAAGTTTATACAGTAAGGTTTGAGGGAAAAATTCAGGTTAGGACAAGCATAAAAATACTCCTGAACTTCATATGAATAAAACGAGTGATTTACACTGCTACTAAAGAGATGTTGAGATGCCATAATAGTGCAGAGAAATACATTACAGTTCAAAAGCATTGCAGGACACTCCCAGTTGTTCTTGTGTTTAGGTTGCACTGCCCTGTACCAATCTCCAACAGTCACAGCCTGGATTTCCAGGACACCTCCAGATTTTTTGAGTTAATTTCTGACCACCTAATTTCTTGAAAGCCTTCCTTTTAGGTGAATTGGGTATTAGAGGTTGACTACCTGGAGACTCAAAATGCATTGTCTTACTTTGCAGAAAGAAAGCAAAACACTTCAGAAAGAGTATGGGAGCATAGGGGTGTGCCAGAGGTGTCAGTGACCAATTGCCCATTTGTCAGCTATTATTTGCCTGTTGCCCTGCTGTGTCTGCCTGCTGGTCCAGCGGCGCCTCCTCCAATGCACAAGTAAAGTGAAGCTAAGTCACCCTCCCGAGAAGTTTAACTTTAGATACCAGAAAACCAAGAACAGGTGTATGCAGCTAGGCAACAATCACAGACAGATCAGCTTGGCTGTCCTGTGTCTACATAAATAAGGAAAGTAGTAATAAGTCACCAAGAGTTAACCAGTGATGACTTCATCCAAATTTGCACTGACACAAAGGTAGCTTACACTAATCAGACTGTTTTTCTTAATATTCTTTTCAAGCTATTGTCTGCCCCTTAAAAAAGAGAACATTTTTTCAATAAAGGCTGTATTAGAATGGAAAGCATTGCACAGAACTACCTCAACTTTGTGTGTAGTTTAATATTACCAAGTAAAAAAATGCCGTTTGTCCTCTCTGTCTTCCAAAGGTGGGAATTTTCAGGGATCTTTTGTTTTGTTTTTAAAAGGGGGAAACACTCCATTTCTACAATCTGCAGCATTCTCACCTCCTCATCATCAAAGAGGCCTGTTCCACCACTGAAGAGGCCACCCCTTGAACCAAACGGTGTGAAGTCCTCATCAGTCAGTTTAGGAGGCTTGAAGATGTCATCATCCTCATCTAGAAAGTACAAGAGCTGTGAGCTTTGGTAAGACTGATCAAGTTGCAGTAAAGGGAATTAGAGACAACTGAAATAACAATTGCATTGGTTCCATCTGCTCTCATAAACATGACACACAGAGAGAAGCTGCTGAAGACAGATTGGGTTGTGCAGTTGCTCCAGAAGGCCATATTAAAGGAAGAACTCTCACTAAGTGTATTTCCAGCCTTGTTTACATGCACATCACAACCAAGATTTCTTTACACATTCATGCTGAAGGATACTCAGTGATACCCAACCAGCTTCTAGAGTAGAGGCCGCGATTTCCTACATGGTATTTTACAATCCAGCCCAAAATTCAAAAACAAGAGAGGAGGATATCCTACCATCTGATGGAACTCTAACTTCCTTCTTCTCTTTTGGGGTTTTCCTTGTTTTGGTCTCTGTGGACAGAGCTTTAAGAAGAAAGTTTCAATGAAAAACTAGACAACATTTACTTACAGTCTGTGATCAATCTATGGCAAAAAGAACCTAAACACAGCAAATCAAGCTGACCTCTGTGCTTTCATATGAATCAGCCTGATGAAGCAGTTCTATGAAATACAGTTTCTAAAACTAGTTCCTAAAATTGTAACAGAATGATTCTGTCAGGTGCTAGGGGTTCAACACAGTTGTCCACATGGAGAATAGTATCACCCGAGATGTCAGAAAGCAACACAGCATTCCAGACAGTACGAGTTCCACACCTCTGCAGAAACTCAGCATTTCAAATGGCTTCAGATTTGTTGTTGTTTTCATTCAGCTACCAAAAGCTATAAGGTTACTTCAGTGACTGAAGATTTCCCTGTAACTGAACAGGGTAAGTTGGTAGGTTTTATACTCTTGATATCAGCAGACCTACTTGGATTGTTTCAACTGTGCAAGAACATACACACAGAGCTCTTGTCTGTTCAACTTCTCAGTATTATAGGTCAACAGCAGCCTCATAAGCACTTGCTAACTCAACTTCAGCCAGCTATTTTCAACTGCTTCTTTGCTGCAACACTAAGTATTTTAAAGGTCTCTCCCTTTGAAAGCAACACAAAAGTAAATGCATTATTTAGTCTAAAATATCATGAGTAACAGCAGCAAGGAAAACTTCCTCAAAACAGTATATTTAAGCCACAAAGAAAACAAACAATCCACACCACATGAAAACACCAATCTCTTGCTTGAGGTGTTTCCACTGTAGAGCTCACAGAAAGACCACAGGGACCAGTGGCTTCCACATCCTTACTTGAAACAGGAGAAAGCACATGTGGTCAAACATGTAGAGGGAGAACCAGACTGGAGAGAAAACCTTTCCAATAATGTGTGTTTTGAGAGTGACCTGTCCCACCTGAAAGCAATGTTTCTCCCACTATAACTCTCTACAACTATAATTCCAATTCAGTCTTCTGACTCATCACCAAAGAGCTTCTCAGACTGCACTTTCTCTTGTCATGCTTCTACCTAATACATGTTCAAATAACAGGTCCATATAACTTCATGTATTGTTACCCACAGTCTCCTGTCCCACACTGTCACGAGTCCCCCACTACTGCACAAGCACTTTTCAAAGCTTGGGAGGTAACTCACATGAACGCTCTTCGTCCTGTCTGACCGGCACTTCTCCTTTGATTCGGGCTGCCAGCTCATCTGCAAATGATGTTGGCCTCTTCTTTTTCTGAGCAGCAGGGAAAATAACAGCATGTTAGCAACTTGATGCAATTGTAATTATAAATACTGTACTTTATAGCCACACTTCACAGTATCTTGTCTAGATTTTGCCTGAAGCCCTCAGAAGAAACAACACAGCTTTCTGTTAAGAAAGCAGAGATTAGGTGTGAGTGGAGAATTTAAAAAATCCTCAGAATTTCTAGATCTAATTAACACTTTTTTTTAATGTCACCTTGCTTTGTAAACAGGAGAAACAAAAGGCCTTTACCTCACAAAAATGGAACAATCCATTTCTTAACGTTCTTGAAAGACAGCTTTGATACTTGCTTAAGATGCAAGAATCCCTGAGTTTAAAAGGGTAATACCTGAACAATCATGTTAGACTACTTAGGATTTCTAGAGGCACTTCCTACAGGATTCCAGGTATTTGAGAGCTACCATTATAATCCCTCTAAGGACAGATTTTTTATACAGGAAATCAGATCTCCCATTCCAGGAAGGTAACAATTACTCACAGGCTTTGTGCTTTCATCTAAGTCTCCATCCTCATCCTCTTTTTCAGAGTCAAAGAGATCACAGCCATCATCATCATCTTCATCACTCATCTGGGCTATCCTCTAAAAGACAATTAATATCCCATTTGCTTACAAAACAAACACAAAACTACATCTGCTTAGATAAAATATTCAAATTAAACTTAGAGAAAGGATGGGAACTTACAGACAATTTGGAGTACTTCACAGCTTTTGAAAGGTAAGGAAGGAGTACTTCTAGCTCCAAGCAAGTTGCTGCATTCTCTAGCACACCCCAACCCTGTGCTACTGAATGCTGCAACCGAGGACGCAAAGGTTCCCCTCACAAGGCGTGCACCACTACCATACACAAACTAAAGACCTGGTATTTAGCCCTAACACAGGAACAGTGTGATCAGCTGGTAAAAAATTTTATCACCTTGAACTGTCCTTGGGGTGGACAGCAGAATGACAGACACTACATGCTCACATCCTGGTTTCAGTCACATCAATGAAAGGGTGAAAATGATGAAGTGAACTGGATGAGAGCTGGGGACTGGCCCAAGGAGTGCCCAGAACTGAACTAAATAACCAACAACCCAAAGATACTTGCTCATCTGAAAACATATCAGGCATATAAAGCCTATGAAGGTCAGCTTAAAGTAACATCTGAGTGCTTTTGCAATACTGGTTTATTAATAAGTAGATTAAAAAAGGGTTGCTTTTTGCAACATTGCTCTTTTGATATTAAATCATGCCAGACTGAAGATCCCCACACTGCAGTGGCACATCTAAATATGGATAAGATCCCTTCTTCTAAAACCAATTACCAAAGTCAGGCTTGAATTTTTCCATCTCAACATTTCCTTTTTTCATTCATTATCCAAATGGATATACTGTTCAAGTATCTAATACTGTTCACATCTTTGATTTCATGTCATACCCAAACTGTACTGTTCCTTGCCTCCTGCACAGGAATATTAGAATTTTAATTATAAACCAAATAAACCCACAGAAGCCTAGTTTTCCTGGGGTAGATTCTTTGATCTCTCATGTCTCCCAAGTTATTCCTGAGGAAAACGCATATCAGGCAATGCCATCCCACAAAGGCTCTCTATCTAATGACAACTTACAAGCATGTCTTGAAGCCCAACCCAGGTTCATTTTCAGAGCATGGTGCTATCTCACCAGGACCATCCCTTAAAAAGTTATAAAACTCAGACCTCACAAAGTTGCTAACAGTCACCTGTCTAGAGCTCTCATCCATTTCATGCAAACTCACTGTGCCACTCAGGTATATACCAGTGTTTAACCATACCGTCTTTTGCTCATCTTCACTAGGGTTTCCAAATTCATCATCTGATTCCTGTAAAACAAGAGACCCAGAGACAAATATTACACATCCCTTCATCCAGTGGTTAAGGGAGAGGGCTCAGAAACTCTGAATTTGCTGAAATTCGGACATTCAGATCTCCTCACCATGATCTGACCAAGAAATTGTTCCCTCACTACTGAACATCTTTACGAAAGGAGCCCGGCAGAAAGTCATTAATTCAGCAGGCTCCACTGTGACACCAAAAGACACCAAAAACCAAAGACATCAAAAGCAAACACCTCAGAGAAAGGGTTTGCTTCCATAGCACAATTACAAAACAGAGACATCCCAGCCAAAGCAGGAAAAATATATCAGAAACCAATATTCCAATGCAGCAGATTTATGAGGCAAGGTCTGGAGGTGAATTACTTAAAGCTTTAAACTTGTTCCTGTCAGTCTCCATCCCATTCTTTGTAACTGTAATTTACAACCAGATTTGTTCTCCCTAAGTGCAATTCTTGATAAGAATCTGATCTGCTTCACAAAATTAAATTAGAGTGGAATAAAACACTTCAGTTTGAAGTATTCTACTTTAATAACAGCTAGAGTCAATACCATAATAAATGTTCCTCTGGAAAGCTGCAGAGGACAGCCTTGCTAAGAACAATAACAGAAAGTATATTTATCACAACCAAAGCAGGGAACAAACATTGTGCAGCAGTATCTTGAGAGCCAACATCAAAAAGCAAGGTAGTTAATGGCCTCACACAAAAGGAATGCTTGTGCAAAGCAGCTGGGACTTGCTACTTACCTCCTCATCCTTCTCTTCACTGTCAATTACACTTCCACGGTCGCTGTCTACTGATCCTTCTAATTTAAATGGAAACAAAAAAGTTAAGGACAGACACAGAACAATGTAGTCACCATTTAGGCAACCTAAAGACTCTGTGAAGAAAACTAAAATTCAGGTGGATAGAGAGTGGCTTGAAAGAGCTTTGAAAGCTGATGAAATTTTAACAGTTTGTATTCCCAATACACAAAGCACAAGTAACTGAGAAGTTACTGCTTTGTATACTGGAAAAGTGGTTGTTACAGCATGATGAACATGTTTTTCCCCAGCTAATTAAAGCCTGCATCTAAACACACCAAATGCATCTAAATAGTACACAGGATAACCAAAGTGGTGATTTAAAACAGTCAAAACTCTTGGATTAGGAACTAATTACTTACATAGAAATAAAAGGTCATGCCAGCACATACCCTCACTAGAGAGATCTCCAAGGCCAACATCATCCTGTTCCATAAACTGCTGAGAGCCAATCAAGTAAGGTAAAGGTCTGTCAATGTAGAGATCCTGGAAAGAGACAACATCAGATCTTTCTGACATCTCTGAACAGCCCTATATTGTTGACAAAGACAGAATTCTTACATCCCTTGTTTTAACTCGAGGAAGATACAAGCTTGTTTAGAGTCCCATTAAACATACGCTTCAAGTCAACATAGAACTGGGTGGGCTAGCTGAGGTTTATTCCTCTCAAAATTGTCAGAGAAAGTGGCTACTTCTGTTTGTGTAGTCCCAACTTGTTTTCTACATGCCATCTAACAGAAGAATATCCTTGCAAAGACCTACAGGCACAAGTCTTATCCCAAAACCTGAACCTCGGATTTTTATTAATGGGAGAGTAAAAACCACCCATAAGGATATGGTTTGTACCTAAAGAGCATGAAATCTCTGTGTCTCATTCCCACATAGACCTGAGGCTTCCCCTTTGAAGTTCGCCCTGTTAAACTAACTTCCTTTAGTGTGCCATACCTTAATGCTAACCTAACTGCAAGACAAGCAGGTTACGCAAGGAGTAGCTCAGCAGAGAGCACTTCTTAAGATGCAGTCATCAAATCCTCTTTTTAGGTAACAGGTTTAGCTAACATCAGTTTTGTACTAAAGCAGTTATACAGCTGATAGAAGCAAAGAGCAAATCCAAGAAAGCAAAACAAACCCAGCAATAACAGGTCCCTGTACCTTTGGCTCAAGTATCAGTTCCACTCTTTCATTACTTTCTTCCTCTTCTGAGTCAGAGTTCCCTGCTTTGATGTCCAGCTGTTCAAATGCACTGTCCAGAACCTGCAACCCATAATTCACTGCTTCTTGAATTTTAGGGATTAGATCAGCTTCTTTCTGTTCCCGTGTCTTTTCCTTTAGCAACAGAAAAAAAAATGTTCATTGCATTTTACTTAAGACTCAATTTTACCACAACATACATACAAAATGTTAACTTTAAATTAGCACAATGAAAGCTTTTTCACTATGTGCATTAGAAGGACAATCAGAATTTTTTTTGCTTGACTTAATTCGTTTTCATCACTCCAGAAACCAAGATGCACAACCACTTGAAAAAATCAATGCATAAGTCTTGTCTGCTGGATACAGTACTGAGCCTGGGGAGACCCTAACAGATGATCACACACGGTATCACTGATCACACACCAATATCACTGTCAACTTTATGTCTGAGTGACATACACTATCCAACAGAAAGACTTCAAGGAGAAAGGAAGAAGCTTGGTCTGTTAGCTGTAAATGTAAGCAAAGCAAGTTTGACAGTGAGAAGGTAGACAAGGGCTGTAAATGTACTGACAGCACTCAAGGCAGCTGAAGTTAACTACCTGCTCTGTTTTGTCTCCAACATCAGCTTTGGGAATGGGCTCTTCCACTTCTTCATCATATACTCTCTGAAAAGTCAAGCAAATTAATTCATGTAAGAACATGTAGCAATGTAAGTAGTAATGTATTACTACAGGGGCTAAACCATGGGTACCACCACAAAATACACTGTTAATAGATAATTCATTACACATTAGAAAAAGGAAGCCGTGGATGATGTCAAGTACCTTCATGCATTGGTACTAAAGGTACCATCATCAGCAGCCTCTCAGTGCAACTGAGGTAATTCAAGTTTGCTGACAGACTAACCTGAACATGATAAAAAATGCACTGTTTTAATCTTCTCAACATAAAGCTGGTTCTAGACACCTTCTGAGGGAAACCTATAGTTTACTTAGAGGCTGTCTCCTTTAGTTCTCTGTCACTGAGTAGATTTCCTTCCATATTCACAGAGAGAGTTCACAACATCTCTCAACCTTCAGTTTGTTCTGATGATCCCTCACATCCAACTCTTTTAGCACTCTTTTGTAGGACCAGCTACAAGCAGACAAAGGGGAATAAAAGATTTCCATGGAGCCTGCAAACCTAAATCCAAATCTCAAACACAGGTGCAGCTATCCTCTGGGAAGAGACAGATATCTCACTAACTAAACTGAGAATTAGAAATTAAGACCTATTTCTGTGCACCTTAATTTGGGAACAGACAGCTGTAAGCACATGAGATTTAACACATCTGGTACAAACTGTTCACAGCAGAACCATTATGCTGAACAGCCTAGCTAGGTCAGGAAAGACACTGCAGCTCTGATAAAACCCACTACCACCAAAACCCCCCACAATATAAATCCAGTTTTCCACCTTTTCTTCTACCACCATCTTTCCAATAGTAATGCCATGATGAGACACGTATGGCCTGAAATAATGCTGATCTTAATAAAACACCTGATAAAACTCACAATGCTAAAAACCCTTGAAAAATCTGAAATACTGTTGATGCTCTCCATCTTAGTTAGACACATACTTCTAGTGATACAATGTTGCAACAGGCTTTCAAGTCTAGCTTTATCTTTCAGAATAGAGATATCTATAAAGCGGCAACATTAACCAGAAAATACGCTTGTCATGACCACAAAAAGAGGACAACTGCCCGCAGGCCAACACCCTTAATACCAAATGCTTTTAGAGTAAAATAACACCAAATTTACAGCATTGTATATTGTTACTCATATTTAGACAGGTAAGTGCAGACAAATGCTATATTCACGCAAATTGTGAAGATAAACCAAGACATCCCAGAATTCCCAATTCCTTTACAGTTCTAAACACAAAACTGTATTAGCAAGGAAGGAAGGTATCGCTGAAAAGGCAAAGGGAACCTGTCAATATTGGATAGTGCATCATACACAAGGGAATTAGGATATCCTTTAACAGAATGCAATTAAAAGTCACTTCATGTCTAAACCAGCATCAGACCTGCCACAAAGCTAAATCACTTCTCCGCACCACATTAAGAGACAACAATGTCTGAAGTACAAGTCTGATGTTGAAGTAGAACACACTCACATTCTCTATGAACTGCGTGTTGGACAGCATAAGAAAGTCATTGAAGACATTATGAAGGCGACAGTCTGTAGCTTTTGTTTCATTAATCAATCCGTCCACCTGTTTTTTGATTTCGTGTGTCCTGGAAATGGTTTGCTGTGAGAACTCTTGCAGAAAGTGCAGAAGCTGTTGACAGCAACAAAGAAAACAATAGTCAGCATCCAAGTCTTTTTCTTTGGCACCGTTTTAAGAGGCAGAACTGATCATAGACTTCAACTGAGGACCAACACACATGCACTGAAACACTCCCACTCACACACACAGGACCAAGTCTCAGCCACTTCATTCTGCATCTCCGTTCGGGCAAACTCCTATTTCAGCTTTCCTGCCCGGACCGGAGGGTTGAAGGAACGAGAGAGCGACCGGGCATGGGGCTGTGTTCTTCCCACGGCAGGCCCGTCTCCAGACCGCGGCCGCTGCCCGGCCGGCGGGCGGCA
>VXBR01000879.1:615972-764503 GCA_013400215.1 Cisticola juncidis
TCCCGACCCTTTCCATCCCGTCCTGACCCTTCCATGCCCTCCTGACCCTTTCCATGCCCTCCTGACCCCTTCCATGCCCTCCTGACCCCTTCCATCCCCTCCTAACCCTTTCCATCCCGTCCTGATCCCTTCCATCCCGTCCCGACCCTTTCCATCCCGTCCTGACCCTTCCATGCCCTCCTGACCCTTTCCATGCCCTCCTGACCCCTTCCACCGCATCCCGTCCTGACCTCTTCCATCCCGTCCTGACCCCTTCCATCCCGTCCTGACCTCTTCCACCGCATCCTGTCCCCTTCCACCCCGTCCTGACCCATTCCATCCCCTCCCTTTTGCTGATGATGCAGAGCTCTACTTTCACAGAAATTTGTGCTTTATAAAACATGAGATCTGAGTGCTCTTTGTGCACTGATGCTGCAAAATGTAGAGTCTTAGCGCTGGGCAGTTTCAGGTCTGGGGGTCTTGCAGATCAGTTTCCATAAAAAGCCCAGCATGACAGCTGCATAGAACCTGAATGGTTCCTTAGGGGAAGCTGTTATTTGTGTTACACCACTCTCTGAGCCAAGAGGACTATGAGTGGCACAACAAAAATCTGTTCTCTAGAAGTCCTGTCCTAAACATTACAGACAGAGTTATGAGAAACATTTAATCCTAAAATTCATTTTAGAGAGAAATTTAGACAGGTTCAATTTGAATTTTAGAGGAAAGACAGCAGCAAGAAAAATCACTTGCTGTTCCCCTCAGAACTCTCTAAATGATTATGTGATGTAAAGGCTTAAAAAATCACATATGTCATCAAGGACTAATCTGCAGATTAAGAACCAGAACATGTAAGACTGTACAGGGCTGAGGTCTCTGATATCCATGCTTAAAGCTGTGCCTTAGCACTTGGCTAAACTCACAAATATTTACAAGGTAAAGACAATACCACAGTCAGCATTCCCAATAGCTAACAGAAAGTAAATATGTTTTTATAAGCTTAGAACAGGATGCAAACATTAAAAACGTCAATTTACAATTAAAGGTTAAGCTTCTGCATCCCACGGGAAAGAATCCAAATACAATTTGTGTGTTGTTCTTCATTTCCCTGGCTACTCCTTGCTCTCATGCTCAGTATGCTGTATGTCTTGGCATAGAGGCAGAGAGATGTGGTTGTTCAAGCCCTGCAGTTTCCAGAATTCTTCAGTCTCCAAGAGATAGTCCCAGTACCTGCATTATGTGCAGGCTGCAAAAAGGCTTGGCCATGACAAGTGATATCAGAGCTTAAAGATGCCTCAGACTCAGTGTAAAAAGTAGTATCTATAGCTAGGAATAAGTACATGTGCTGTCACTGGATCAGCCTGAAATCTCCAGAGGAACTTCCCCTTCTGCGTGGTATTGATTGTGGTTAATGCAACCTGAGAAAGGTTGCAAGCTGACTCAATACTCTGTAAGTATGGACAAGAGGAAGAGTTGGATGATAAAGCACTGTTATCTACCATGCCAGAAGAAGGGATATTTACTGAATTTTTTACAATGAAGACATGACTATCATTAAATTGAAGTTTCAAAATGTAGTGATTATATCAGAATAACAAAAACAAGTCAGGTGTTTAGCTGGCCAATTGAATGCTTAGGGAATTTTAATTAATTATGTCTTTCTTACTAAAGAATTATCAAACCTGCATGGACTTGAGCTTTAGTATTTCCTCCAGGGAGGTAATGGAATTGTGTTGTGATGTATTTTATTGCTTTTGCTTCTGCTGAATTATTTGGGTCAAATTATTTATTATTAATACACAGCAATACATAGTGCATAGGAAAAAAATTTGCTTTTTTTGCAACTTTGCTTGCCACCATTGCAAAGCATATAACTGTGTTTAATTTACTCTAAAAAAATAGTCCCAAATGATTCAGCTTATTTTTTCAGTCTCTAAACCTAATGATCATAGGCTAAATTTCCTGTAGCCAGTGATAAGTCTCCCACAGGAATGACTTTCAAATTGCTTGGCAGCATCTGTAACAAAGTATTTTAAATGTAGGTAGGGCCACAGGTGGCTATTGCTTTCGGCAAAGAGGTTGTAGGAGTAAAAGCAGAGTACTTGATTAGCACCCTGAAATTTATCACTTCTTGCAAAAGTGCACATTTAAAAGTTATCATATACTCTACAATGATTATTCAGGTCAAAGCAAGAAGAGTTCCATAGGAGTAACAGCAGGGTATGGATTTGAGAGAATTTTTTTATTTCGGTGGAGGAGAAAGGGAGATGTTATAATGAGATCCAGCTTCAGCTGAGGTCTCAATGTTAAGAGGTTTTGATCCTGGTAGTGGCCAAGGACCTTTGGTTATATTTCAGTGCACACTCAGCACTAACCATGAGTATGCAAAGATCTGGCAAAAGCTCCATTAATCTGCTATTAATACCTGATGCACTGCTCAGCATGTTCCAGTCCAGTGACAGCAGAAAGGATTTTGCATGCATTTCTGCCCCCCTAAAAATCACCTAGCTGGGTAATAGTGTCTACAGCTTAGCTATCAATATTTGCATTCCATTAGAAAGGCGTTTTTCTAATCATAATGCTTCCAAGAAATAGGAAATTCTGGTCTGAAGAATTTACCCAGGTCAGTGCTCTACAAAACCAAACATTTTCTCATTGCCAGCTAGAAAAAAATTCAGAGATTTCTTTGGATATTGCAAAATAACTGCATTTGCATTGGCAGGTTTTTTCCCCCTCCACCTAGACTTGAATTGCACAATGTAAAGGCATCATAAAGTATTTGCTCTCTGATTCCACATAAAGAACTTCATCTTTCTCTGGAAACTTAGAGCTCTTTAGAAGCCAAGCATTCAACAATGGTAAGTCAAAGGTTTAGATTGGTTTGGGGTCTACTGTATTTCAATGACTGTATTGTATTTCAGACTTGTAAGATGCAGAGACAGGAAGACACCTCTGTGAAAATTACTGTGAATTTTGTCCTTTGTATTGTAGTTCTTTGCAGGAAACTGTACAGATATCTCTTAGGCTTTCACTTGCTGTTATTCTTTCCTCAGAATGTTTGTGAATACACTCAATTTTCCAAGCATTTAGGACTATGTTTTTAAATGTTAGAAGTGTGAAGTACAGTTTAAAATATGAAGTCATTTTACAAAGAGAAAAGTGTATATTCTGTCTGTGTATTTTTTCTGTTCTTCACTTTTGATCCCTCAAATTGTGTCCAGTTCCAGCTCTTCAGGCTTCCAAAGGTGTTTGCAGAATCTAAATCAACAGTTAGGTAATGATAACTAGATAAAAGTCCTATGGCCTAGTTTTCCTGTGATTTGTGCTCATGTGATCCCAATGGTACAGACATCAGGAATTACCTTTGATGAGCACTTCAGAAACGGCATAGTTTCTACAGAGGAGGCAGTAGTTTCTATATGTTGATTCATAAACAGGGGAGAAATTAACATTTGCTTCTCCCTCTGCTAAAGCTTTATTGTGAAGTTTCTGTTACTTAGCTGACAAATCATTTGCTTGTTGCAGCATAAAGACATTCAGACATCTGACTGAGCACAGGCTTCCCCTCATGTTTCTGTTTAGTTTCAGTTGAAAGTCTAAAACTGATCTTTAGTGAGAGGAGCATGCCCAAGCTCGTATGACTGGCATTTCCAGGAATAGCATGATAAGGAAAATGCTGGAGGGAAAAAAAATGATAAAACATTAACAGAAGAACAGCACAACAAATGAAGCATTTTTATATTTTCTATTCAGATGTGAGTGACATGGCATGGACTATCATCGACTATTGTTGCAAACACCTGACCCAGGCACCACAGAATAGCACACTTTAGGAGTTTCAGTCTTTAACTTCTCTCATTCTGGCTGTATTGCTCAGCATGTCAGCTGTCTCTGTTCTAGCCTAAAGCCTCAGGAACTCCACATCACAGAACTACAATGAAAATGAAGCATTACCCCCTTCCCAGACCACTCCATAAACTCTCCTCCTCCTTGCTTTCACTACACTGTAAATGTCACTCAGTCCCACAAGAAAGCAGGACATCAAGGATTAAAATACCACGTTTTTTCCACAGCAGACAGAGGAGTTTCTCCTTGGCTCACCTCCTGCCTGAGGCTCAGAACCTTTCAATATCCTGTGGCAGTGTGATTCAAGCCAAGCCTCTCACTGCTATTTTAAACCCAGTTCAAGCAGCATCAGCCTCAGCAATAGCTTCTGAAGTGCAGAACAGTAACTTGCATTAATTATGCAAGTAACTTGGGAAGATCTACTCATTTTAAATCCTTTCACATTAGTCTGCAAGTGTTATCAATAAAATTTAAACAACTTCCTCCATTGCTCCTCAGTCTCTGGCTATTCTTAAACTTTTCCTTTAAGTTATTCAGATGGAGCAACCCATCAAAATAAACCTGTGCTCTCTCCTGCTTCTCCTGTCCCTCTACCCCAGTAAAACAATCATTACAAAGTCATGCAGGCTTTTTCAAAAAAATTTCAGGATGTTCAGCAGGTCCCAGGGAACGTATCTGAAGGCCTCTTACAGATGCTTTGCTGTTGCCCCCACTAGACAAAAGGAGGTGTGTCCTGTGTTAAATCCCAACCCGTCTGCATGGTTTGACAACATGGCTCAGGTGATGCTAAGTACAATGTACAGCACTCCAATTTTACCCAAAAGCACACTCTTCTCTATTGATCTCTCTCTTCTCTAACCAGATACCTGTGTCAAGAAACTACAGGAATAGATTAGATTTGAGATCTCCTCTCTGTTGCAAAATGTGAAGCAATTGGTGTACCCAAAAGTGAAGCAATGGTGCGCTCTACAAAGATTTGCTGGAGAAATAGCTAAAACTATCTCAAAGGCCATAAATAAAGCACTGGCAAGAGACTGACAGGGCTTTCAAGCTGGTGATACTATTGAAGTTTTGTGTGGTTTCTAGAGACTGAATTTTGGCAGGGAGTGATGCTGCTGACACAGTACTAGCATGCCATTTTTTATCTTCCCACCTAAATGAAAAAGTCATCAATGCAGTGAAATATCTGGAATGTACTATTTCACTATTTTCATGTACACATAAGGTTATTTCTAATTTTGATTCAGGTTCAGTGACAGCTTTTGAAAACAGAGCTATTCAATGTGGATTAAAATGCATGGCATGTGTTTCTTTTACAGAAGAGCTTTCTGGCTTTCCTTCTTGCAATGGGCTTCATAGTGACCCTGGGTGATGCACACTGCTGGAGTAAACTTCACAAGCCAGGGGAGGGTGAAAACGGTAAGAACAGGGAAAGTTCTCTGCCCTGATTGCTCTGTGGTAGCTTGGCTCTAGGTGGAGCTGCCAGGAAGGGCTCAAAATACAGGGTAGGGGGGAAGACATTGGGAAAACACAAATAGGGGCCAAAAGTAGGGTTAAACAAAGTCTTCCCCTGGGCTGCATGTGGTTGCAGCAATATTATTGCAATTGGTGGAAGGTTGCTATTGCTATTCCAGCATATGGAGCTCATTCAGGAGTTGAGAGAAAAAAAATCCTTGTACTTTACTATTGCCTGGAATAACACTTTCAGAAAATGTGAAAAAATTTTTAAATTCTTCAGCCTTTAGGTGGAGGTTTAAAGAGCATGTTCTGTTTTGTTGCTGTCTTATGCAGGCTGTCTGGTGAATGGAAATCTGTATCCCTTTGGACACATTGAGAGGACAAAAGATTGCTACAGATGCAACTGCAGCCAAATGGGAGTGAGTTGCTGTTCCCTGTAAGTTTGAACTTCTTGGCACCATCATTGTCTGTAGGATGACCACAGCTTTCCATTGCTGGGGATAAATGAGTTTGTAAGGGCAGAAGAGAGCCTTTTCTCACCCATGTCATAGAGCTAGTGAAAGCCACGTACAGCTCTTGATTGTCTGGAGCCTTATCTGTGTTTGCCTTAGCTCATTTTCTGCTGACTGGGAGTGCACACAAACCTTTCCAGTCACATCCAGTTGGTGCTTGCCTTTAGTTTTTAAGGAACCCCTCTTTCACTGCAGTTAGGTCTTTCATTACGTAAAAATTGGGGGTAGGGAGGTGACTTGAGTGAAGTTTCCCTAAAGAGCTTATGATGATCTGAATCCCTTTCCTGAGGTTATTTTCTCCAGTGAATAGGCTAAATGTAGAATGACAAGGCTCTGCCATCAAGTATCTCTCCAGCATTCTCCTTTTCTCCTCCTGCTTTCTCAAAGGTCCAAAATACCTCGAGGAAGATCTTTGTCTTTGTTTGGGTGACACAGTCTATCAGGGAGCAGCCACCACATCCTATGCAAACTGGAAATAATGAAAAATTAAAGGAAAAAAAGAGGAAAGATGCCAAGTCCATGCTTATGTCACACTGCAGAGTGCTGAGCTAGAAATCCCTTTGCTAGTGCTGAGCATGCTGGTTCATCTACACAGTGCAGTGCACAGGGCATCATTTGGGGCTCTGGAAGCTGCAGCAGTGTGGTACTCAAGCTAGCCCAGCTGCCCTTAGGCATAGACTGAGACCCCTCTCACTCAGCAGTATTCAGGCTATAATCACTCAAGTATTGAAACTTTTATTGCTCTCAAGCTGACATTTGCTTTCTCTTTGCCATTGGCAGCTTTCATACTCCCATTGGTTATGACAAAGAGAACTGTAAAGTCATTTTCAACAAGGAGCTCTGTGACTATGACGTGGTGCAGAAGGACGACCCCTCCCAGGAGTGCATTGTCTATTCTCGTGTGGGCTGACACCTGCTCCAAACCCCTCTGCACTCTGGAATTCCTCTCCTTCCTACAGATCCTTTGCCATCACAGAGAAGCACGATGACGTGGGAAAATCTTGTAAAAGAGAGCACTTCTGTACTCACTTCTAACCTCCTAACTGTCCTAATTCAGCTTGCAAGATGCATCATTAGAGTGTCTCATTTCTATTATTACTGCGTTTGTTGACTACAATAAATTGAGATGAAACATCCATAAATGCTTCATATCGATGTTTTGTTGTTTGCAGTGACATGGGGAAATGCTACCTTCTTTGAGAAAGAAATGCATTTGGCTCTCTGCTCTGACATGCTGTCCCATGTTGTGTTCTGCAGGGGAGGAACAGTTTTGAAACTTCTCCTGAATGACTTTCCTGGTTTTATGCTAGCTCATGTCAAAATTATACAGAACACAACCTCAGCTGATGCACCTGAAGGAATGTTCTTGCTTAGAGAAAAAACAGCCACAACTTCTTAGAGAGGTCATATTTTCAACATGAAGATCAAAGACAAGACTTTCTACCTAAGTAGCTCACAGAACTGCTTCTTGAGAAAAATTTCTTTTCTGAATTTATAGGTTTATTTAAATTTTATTTCTAAAAATAAACAATTTAATGAGTAACAAAACTTGTAGTTTCCTAATGGATCACTTATTAATTTGAAGCATTAAGAAGTGCAGACATCAAGATTAATATCCAACTTGTAGCCTGGAACTGTGCCACATGACATTGAAGTATTCCAGGATTCCAATTTCTATCCTAGCAATACCTCAAAAAATAAGTGAGGAAATATTTCTTTGGAAATTTATGAAAATTAGTTTATTATCTTATATCTTATTTCGGTGGAGAAAGAGAGATGTTATAATGAGATCCAGCTTCAGCTGAGGTCTCAATGTTAAGAGGTTTTGATCCTGGTAGTGGCCAAGGACCTTTGGTTATATTTCAGTGCACACTCAGCACTAACCATGAGTATGCAAAGATCTGGCAAAAGCTCCATTAATCTGCTATTAATACCTGATGCACTGCTCAGCATGTTCCAGTCCAGTGACAGCAGAAAGGATTTTGCATGCATTTCTGCCCCCCTAAAAATCACCTAGCAGGATAATTGTGTCTACAGCTTAACTATCAATATTTGTATTCCATTAGAAAGGTGTTTTTCTAATCATAATGCTTCCAAACATTATGATTAGACTCATAAGTCTGGAGTTCTGGTCTCAAGAGTTTACCCAGGTCAATGCTCTACAAAACCAAACATTTTCTCATTGCCAGCTAGAAAAATTTCAGGGATTTCTTTGGATATTGCAAAATAACTGCATTTGCATTGGCAGGTTTTTTTCCCCCTCCACCTAGACTTGAATTGCACAATGTAAAGGCATCATAAAATATTTGCTCTCTGATTCCACATAAAGAACTTCAGCTTTCTCTGGAAACTTAGAGCTCTTTAGAAGCCAAGCATTCAACAATGGTAAGTCGAAGGTTTAGATTGGTTTGGGGTTTTTTTTGTAATGGGGATACTGATAGGTATTTGCTATAAAACTGCAAAAGGAGAGCATTTGAGAGAATCTTCTAGATACACATTTTAAATGTGGCTGTATTATATTTCAAACCTTCAAGAAGCAGAGACAGGAAGACATCGCTGTGAAGATTATTGTGAATTTAGTTCTTTGTATTGTAGTTCTTTGCAGGAAACTGTACAGATATCTCTTAGGCTTTCACTTGCTGTTATCCGTTCCTCAGAAATGTTTGTGAGAACATTCAGAATTTTGCAAGCATTTAGGACTATGTTTTGAAAAGTTAGAAATGTGAAGTACAGTTTAAAATATGAAGTCATTTTACAAAGAGAAAAGTGTATATTTTGTCTGTGTATTTTTTCTGTTCTTCGCTTTTGATCCCTCAAATTGTGTCCAGTTCCAGCTCTTCAGGCTTCCAAAGGTGTTTGCAGAATCTAAATCAACAGTTAGGTAATGATAACTAGATAAAAGGTCCTATGGCCTAGTTTTCCCGTAATTTGTGCTCACGTGATCCCAATGGTACAGACATCAGGAATAACCTTTGATGAGCATCTCAGGAATGGCATAGATTCTACAGAGGCAGTTTTTCCTATAATATATGTTAACTCATAAACAGGAGAAATTACCATCTTCTTCTTTCTCTCTGCAGAGGATCTTTCTGGCTTTCCTTGTTGCAATGGGCAGCCTAGTGACCCTGGGTGATGCACACTGCTTTGGTGTACCTCAGACTCCAGGGAGGCCCTACAAAGGTAGAAACAAGGAAGATCCTCTGACCTAATTGCTCTGTGGTAGCCTGGCTCTAGGTGGAGCTGCCAGGANAACCTTTGATGAGCATCTCAGGAATGGCATAGATTCTACAGAGGCAGTTTTTCCTATAATATATGTTAACTCATAAACAGGAGAAATTACCATCTTCTTCTTTCTCTCTGCAGAGGATCTTTCTGGCTTTCCTTGTTGCAATGGGCAGCCTAGTGACCCTGGGTGATGCACACTGCTTTGGTGTACCTCAGACTCCAGGGAGGCCCTACAAAGGTAGAAACAAGGAAGATCCTCTGACCTAATTGCTCTGTGGTAGCCTGGCTCTAGGTGGAGCTGCCAGGAAGGGCTCAAAATACAAGGCAGGGGGAAGACATTGGGAAAACGCAAATAGAGGCTCCAGCAGCAAATTGCCAAAATTAGGGTTAAACAAAGTCTTCCCCTGGGCTGCATGTGGTTGCAGCAATATTATTGCAATTGGTGGAAGGTTGCTATTGCTATTCCAGCTCACTGAGCTCATTCAGGAGTTGAGAGAAAAAAAAATCCTTGTACTTTACTATTGCCTGGAATAACACTTTCAGAAAATGTGAAATAATTTTTAAATTCTTCAGCCTTTAGGTGGAGGTTTAAAGAGCATGTTTTGTTTTGTTGCTGTCTTATGCAGGCTGTATGAAGAACGGAAAACTGTATCCCTTTGGACTCACTGAGAGGACAGAAGATTGCTACAGATGCAACTGCCGCGAACATTTTATGGATTGCTGTTCCCTGTAAGTTTGAACTTCTTGGCATCATCATTGCCTGTAGGATGACCACAGCTTTCCATTGCTGGGGATAAATGAGTTTGTAAGGGCAGAAGAGAGCCTTTTCTCACCCCTGTCAGAGTTAGTGAAAGCTCTCAAGCTAACATTTTCTTTCTCTTTGCCATTGGCAGCTTTCATACTCCCATTGGTTACGACAAAGAGAACTGTAAAGTCATTTTCAACAAGGAGCGCTGTGACTATGACGTGGTGCGGAAGGACGACCCCTCCCAGGAGTGCATTGTCTATTCTCGTGTGGGCTGACACCTGCTCCAAACCCCTCTGCACTCTGGAATTCCTCTCCTTCCTACAGATGCTTTGCCATCACAGAGAAGCACGATGACGTGGGAAAATCTTGTAGAAGAGAGCACTTCTGTACTCACTTCTAACCTCCTAACTGTCCTAATTCAGCTTGCAAGATGCATCATTAGTGTCTCTCATTTCTATCTATATTCATGTTCTTAATATTAGTTGTTAAGAGTTTGTGTTTTAAGTGATTTATGTATGTTTAGTTAACCTTTAAATTACATAGGATTTCATTCTACTAGTTTCCTTTTTTGGACCTGTGTTTATTTTTAAATTAGAGCCCTATTACCTGTAATGTCCCAAGAGTTTCTCTAGAGTCTGGGTCCCAGTTTTCTTACAGATGAAGATGGCTTTCTTTGTGCAAGAAGATTTTTGATTTGCTGACAGCATCAGTAAAAGTGTGAATGAATTACTAAAAAAAAAAAAAAAAAAAAAAAAAAAAAAAAAAAAAAAGAAATCTAACACAGGCTTTGAATCTCATGTGAATATATTCTTTGAGATTCTGGGGATTCTGGGTCTGGGAAGAATCAGCATTTTTGTGTGATTAGCACATCTATCCAGGAGTTACAGAAGTTATCTGTTGGTGGGGAAGCCTATCTTCCACTGCAAGGGTACCTCTCCTCCACCACTTGTACTTGAAGCAGAAACTGAACAGCTCAGCACAAACAAGAGCTGACACTGGAGAAGAAAGAAAATGAATCCTGATGGGTTTCCCAGGCCAAGGAGATTAGAGTCTTGTCCCATGGGCTCCAGGGAATAGACTGTGTTCACTGAGACACAGAAATTGCATATAAATGTTTTAAAAATAACAGTTTTTAGTCTTAATTGTATTGGTTTTTCTATTATCAGAGTAGCTGCCAATACTGAAACTATTCCTTTTTTTCACTTCTAAATAAAACTAATTTAGCAATGAAGCTCAGGAGTCTTTAATCTCCTTTGCTCTCAGTGGCAAAATGCTCAACAACATGGCCACAGGTAGTTTTTACTGGTTTGGGATTTTTTAATAATGAGATTATCCATCTACAGGAAAGCAGGCTAGTACATCATTAATTTGCTTTTGAATTCTTTTTATTATTTACATACCACCAAAAATAAATGAAATGTGTAGGGCAGAAAGGGAGAGCTACAAGTTCTGTTTTCTATCCTTCACAGCAATGAGACTAAAGAAAAGCTTGTTGAGTTTTGGTAACTTCCTCAGAAATCCCAACAAAACTTCCTCTCCAAATGAGAAATATTTTTTTGTTGGTAAGACGCTGGAGAACAGGTTTTTGCAATTTTTATATCCACAGGTTATACCATACAAATCTCCTTAGAAACAACTCATTATTGTCAGACTAAGTACAAATCTCAGTTTCTTAAGGTTTTATAGCACTCAAATTCAATCTGTCGACATGTATATGATCAGAGAATCATGGTAATACCACACATTTATTTAATCTGCAGCATATTTCACATTTTAAGGATTTAAAAAATAAAATGCTAGCTGTCATTTTGTGGAAAAAATTACATGGAATTTGTTGCATTTTCTACTCTTTCAGGTGGCCATTCTTTTTTGCTTTCTCAAAGAGGGGGTTAGCAATTTTCCCAGCTCAAGTTTGCTCTCAGAAAGTGATAAATTACTTTCAAGAAGTATTTCAAGACATTGTGGGGGTTTTACAGCAGGGTTTCCTGGGCTTACTTCTTCACAACACTACATAGTGCATACTGTTATTACAGAATAAACAGTCCAAGGGTAATTCTAGTGAAACCTGTCAGAAATTCAAGTCACAAAATCTCTCTTGGTGTTCTGTTCTAGTTCCTGTCCATCTCAATCAGACAGGAAGGGTGTAGGAAGAAATGGCAGGAAGCAAGATTTTACACATTACAGAGGAAAACAGCAATGAAAAAAGAGAAGAGGTCCCAAAAGCCAAGATATTCTTTGGATTTGGCTGAAGCATTCTGTGGTTGCCCTCCCCATCCCAATCTGTTCTGAGTCCTGAGCAATAATTTCCAGCCATGGCATCTAGTCTTCATGGAATCAGTAACTAAGAGGTTTTAAAAATACAGAAAAGCTCATGCTCTCTAAACAGAGCTGAAGTACTTGTAGGTGGGATATACTCAAAATTAACTGGATTTCCCCAGAAATAAGTCCAAAGGATGCTGAACTAAGTAACTGGTGGTATAAAATTGAAATTAAGCCTCCTTTCATTTTGTGCATGTTGGGCAGCTTGTGTTTGAGATGATAATTTGCTACCACATAGAGGACCAAAGTCATGCTCTCAATGCCAGTGTGGCCAGAGCTGGGTCTGCTATTGCACCATGTAGGTTCCACAAAACCAGAGGCACTGGTGGACAGAACTACAGCAATGCTCCAAACTGCCACCTTTCCTACACCTAATTCCTTAAGCCATGTCCCCAGACATACATGAAAATGCTTAATCAGCTGCAGGGTCAAGATAACAGGCTATGTTTGGAATCACTGTGTTTTTTTTTAAATTTGTGGAATAAACTTTTATCATTTTTCTGGTTCACTGAAGACTTCTAAGACTGTTTTTCTTTTGAGATGGAAGGTAGAAGTGCAGGATATTTAGCGTTTCCCATATGCTGGAGATACCTTTTTTTCTGATTCTGCCACTCCTGTTCATTCTGATTTACTGCCTCTGGACCTTTGCTCTCCCTGGGACAGTATCTGTAGCCTTCTCCCTCAGTTCTACCCACACTTCAGAGATGGAGGTCTCCTTGTTGCAAACATGGCCTGGTATTTGTGGTTGCCCCTTTAGATCTTTTTGTCTATGTCCCTTGCTTAGCACTGATCCTTCCTCCTGGGATTGGGATCTGACAGGATTTTCCAGGCTAGCTGAGAAATTATCAAGTGTTTTAAAAATGCTATTGCACCAAGATAAAAAATTAAGTGTTTTTCATCCCACTGAAACTCCATTGAATTAAAACTGAAATTTGACTCATGGAACAAGACAGATGTGTTTAGATCAGAGAAGAAATGATACAGTCTCAAGCTTGGGCCTCCCATCTTGAACTGAGATCTCAGTTCAAGTTTTTCTGCTCTGCCATCTGTTACCTGGGACAAATTGCTCGCACTGCCATTGGACCTTGCTATAAAATTAACACAATTGTTTGTTAATTCCTGTCCTGGGAGACATTTGAGGGCCTAGGTTTTGAGGTTTGTGGGTACAAGGACCTCAGACCTAAGAAAAGCCTCCCCACCAAGATAAAACTTCCTCCTACCACATTTACAATATGTTCTTGTGTAAACAGTGCACTGTATATTTTGGTGTTGTTTGCATGTGCCTTTCCTTAACACAGTTGTCCTTTCTCACACACAAATGTGACAGACTTTAATAAAGTAAAGCCAAAGTACATTATACATAGCTTTGTCAGTTTAATGTCAAGAAGAATTTATGTGTAAAATCATGTTTACTTAAGATCTGTGAGCTGAAATACCTCATGCTTCCTCTTGTTTTTTGCCTCTCAATAGTGGTGATAATCAACCTCTTGAGCTAAATGACTGGATACACAAACTGCTGTAATGTGTCCTGCACTTATCTCCCACACTGAAAGCTGATCCCTCTCAAGATTGTGGGAGCAGTACTGAAATGCTGGCCTGAGAAATGAGGTTCTGCCTCCATTTTAGCACACCTCTTCTAGCTTTGAGCTGTCCATAGATATTTTATTAAACCATAGCTGGTTTACTGGGCTGTTTTAATAACATTACGGCTCTGAAATCATGCTGTATTTCTCTCTGTTGATTGCCTTGCACCAAAACACACAAGAAAAAGAAATTAGTAGGTCATCTTGTATTACTCTGATTATCTCCGCTGTTATCAGTGAGATGTAACCAGAAACTCACGCTGAAGAAGGGCTAGAGCAAAACAGCAAGGTGAACCTTCAAGAAGGTCTCCCAGACTTTTCTCTGCTTTAGGAAGAGGAAACTCTAGCCCTCAGAGTAAGTGGAAGGGAGGCACAGAAGGGGGCAGAGCAATGATATCTTAGGATGTTTTTAGTAAGAAATGACCCAGTGGGAAGCCAGCATAAGATTCAACAGAACTACATCTGTTAGAGAAACCTGTTCCCACATAAGCAGGGCACCTGTCATCTTATACATGAACAACATGAAGAAATGTGATGTTATGTGGGTCACAAATGACCCAAATAATCAATACACAAATGGACTATCTCCATAAAGCTTCCTGCTGTGAGCAGTTTCAGCACCACAGCACTTTGTTAGGACTCCTTTGAATTCAAGATCATGCAAACAGCTTCCTAATTGCCCCTTAACACTGCCCAGGCCTAGGCAGGTCAGTCTCTGTGGCCCAAAGAAAACTGTTTTTGAGTTCCCTCCATAGCTTGCATAGCTCTCACCTAGAAAACTGGGAGAGATCCTGCACTGGGAGCAGCAGGGCAGTCTGGAAAGTTAAGAAAATACAAGCATGTTGGTTGGGTGTTTTACTTTTTCCAGAGTTGAGCAGCAAGGACATCCTTTGTCACTCAATGCCAACCCAGAAAATTGTCTTGTTTTTCATGTTGGCTGTAACAAATTCCATAAGTTTCACTCCAGTTCATCTACTTCACAAACTTTCTGATAATTTTTATTCACATACAACTGCTGCAGGGTACCTGACAAGCAAAATGTTGCATGCCAAGTAACACGCAAGAAGGAAAAAATTTAAATAGCTCAGTAATTTTAACAGAATAAAGGCACTGGAATTTGATGGTCTTTTTATTCCAAAATATCATGGAATATTTGTTCCAGGTCACCTCTAAGGACTCCCAAAATCACACAAGAAGTCACCACTATTACGGCAGTCAGAGTAATAAATTCAGGTATTGCAAACTCTGCAGCTCTGGTGGTAAGGGATAGACTTCATCACCAAGAAGAGCCACATAGTCTGAACTAGTTGAACCTAGTAGGTGAGAGCTAAGCAAAAGGGGACCATACTGGACCTCTTTGCTATCAAATTACTGTCCTAAGCACTTGGAAAGTGTGTCTGCCCCTGACATATCCAGCCTCTGCAGAAAAGGAACTGTTTATCATTGGCTATAAGAACTAAGAAATAAAATATATAATGCCTGTTTCTTCATGAAGGACCTGAGCATATGGATCTTTTACATGGTGGAAAGTTGAACATGGAAGAAAATGGTTATCGAGGACCCATGTTTTAAACCCTAGATGGTTCAAACTAAGCATGCAATTTAGTTGCAAGTAACAACCACTATGTCTCTAATGGTTTTCTCAAGAGAAGTGCTAAATATTCCTTCTAGGCTTGAAAAGTGCTGCCTTGTAACTGCCTCCCAACTCTGGTGTGGGCACAAAAGCCACACCTATTTCTCCTGTGTCTGTTAGAACAAATCTTTCTTCCTGTATGTAACTGCCTTATGTTAATAACATCCACCCCATGAGGTAATTTTGCAGAAACTTCATTGGTGCTAGACATGCATAGTCAGTTTGTTCAAGGGCTGTAATCACAAATGTCCTCTCTATATAAGGTCTCTGAGAAGATGAACTTTGTACAGGCCATCTTACTGGAAGTCTCACAATTCTGCAAGGATGGTGAGTCCTTACATATTGTACTGTAAAAGACCATGGTAAGTTGCTATAGATTTTAAAGACGTTTCTGTTGGATTTATCTCAGTACTTGGCACATTAAGAAACTTGGTAAATGTATAAATTCTGTGATATGAGAGCAAGAATCAAAGAGAGGCAAAACAAGGTAAGAACTTGGGGTGAAAAGTCTGGATAATATCTGAACACTTCTCTGAACTCAAAAAAAAGGTATCTTGATTTTTACTCCTTTGTCACTCTGTTGCAGGTTTGTGGGGTTTAAGCTCTCTTCTGCAAAATAAAATGCTATATGTGAGTCCTCTCAGCTCTTGGGAACAACTTCTTTTTATGAGTCACCAGGCCCACTCTCTCTGAAACGACACACATACATACAGTTTGTGCATGCGATTGTTTATTCCTGGTCTACCTTTCTTCTCTTACCAAGATCTTCAATTAATCACAGCTAATTACATCCTAGAATTCTTATGCTTATTCCCTTCATATCCCCAAAGGAAGCCCTTCAAACATTTCAAACTAATACTGAAACTTCAGCTGAACTTTCAGAAAAAAATCACTAACAAAGGTCACAGAATATAGAATTATCTAGGTCGTAATTGACACCTGCAAGTAAGGCACAGAGCCTGAGATATTCAGATCTGAGTATTCAACTTCAGCTGAAGTTATTTCAATTGTTCCTAGTCCTTCAATATTGGGGTAAAACATTTTGTAGTTCTTCAGACTGCAATAAAGAAGTTTTTGCAACTATAAGTGAGGTTAGTAGAAATAACAGTTGGTGACTGACTCTATACAGAAAAAAAAGGACAAGAAAAATAATGGGGTGTGAAGAGCTATGGAATAGAACATATGTTTTTCACAAAGACTGTGTAGGTCTAGCATCAATGCTTGGTTTTAACAGCTTGGAAAGACAGACTTTTTTCCCCCTCCCATATGATGCTCTGCCTCTGCTTCAAAATGCTTCAGTATTGCTGATAAGTGTGTTAAAATGTCTAAACTGCAAAAGATGCCTTGAGAGGCTACCTGGAACAGGGGCTAGACAGAGTTAAAGGAATAAAGTAGGTATTTTTTTAAAAGGCCTTCAAAGGATACACCTTGGGCAGTACCAGAGCCCGGCTGAGGCTACACCCAAGATGCTTGACGGATCACACGTTTTCACACTTCTACAACTTTTGGTCCATTTATATATTGGGGTTAATGACATTAACTGCCCAAATACAGCTTCAGGTTATGAAGTCCCATCCTCCCAAATTGCTCTCTTCAGTTCTCTGTTGTTTATAGTTTTTGGGCCTGAAGCTGTAATAGTGTCCTGGGTTCTCTGGCTGGAAAAGGCTTGTTTTGTCTAACTAAACTGTGAGGAGAACTTGCTAACACTTCGTATGAAGTTCAGAGTTATATACCAATAAAGTACAGAATACGGAAAATATGAAAGCTAAAATTTAAGGCATCAACAATTGGATTCTAATTTTAAACCATAATGTATTTTCCTTTTATTTATCATCAAGACATCTTAACACTTACTGAAGGATTGATATGAATTCTGTTTTCTTTTTCAGAACACCATTGTGGCCTGCCTCCTTGCTCTTGCCATCAGCTTGCCACTGTCTGATGCTTCCTGTTTCCTGATACCATTCAAACCAGGGATGTCTAATGGGGAGGTTGTAGGTAAGAGTCAACTGCCCTCAACTTGACAGACATCATCAGAACCCCTGCTTGATTTGATTTGTCCATTCAGTGCAACTCATCACAATTTAGAAATAAGTGGAAACAATGGAGAAGAATCAAAGGGAAATGGGGTATGGAGAGCTATACTATAATACATTATAAAAAGAACACAGAGACCAAATTACAAACCATCTTTGTCCAGGGAAGTACTATAGTTTTAGTTCACCATCTGCATGGAGTAGTAATTCATACTTTTACCATGGAATCACACCACAGAAATCAGAGAAGGGAGAAGGATCTGTGTATAATTGTGCGTAATCAGTACAAAACAGGAAAGACATTTACAAATGCTCAGCACCACACAATGTTTCTGTATCCCAAGGCAAATTCTTAAAAGTAGAATGGCTGCATCCCTTTAGTCTGTCAGTCTGCAGATGAGTGGAGCTGCAAGAAAATAAGTTCCCAAAAGACAAGTACACTATTTTTTGGACACAGCTAGAGTTGATGCGCGCCAATATGCAAAAACCCCCAAGTGATCTAAAATACCTGGCAAAACTGGTACTACTACTTAAAGAAATTAGTTAACATCACCAAAGAAAACATTTTTAGGCAAAGACACAACCTAGAAGCCCCACCACTCTCTCTTGTCCTGTTCTCATAAAATTCTGCTTTCCAGATCAGTCATTTTGGAGGCCTATGGTCTATTCTGTGACTGTTGAACAGGAACTTTACATCCAATACTTGCTTTCTTCCTGCACACTGGGAAAAATTTTCTGGCCAGATGTAGTCTTGCTTGAAAGGAGGAGTCAACAAGCAATTGTGTCTATAGGATAGTCAAAGCCTTTTTTAATCCTGGCCAGGTCTCTGTCTAGTTGTCTTTCTGCTGGGTACTTCAAATTCCACACTTGAAGATGAATTACTCCAGAAAACCCCATGCTGCTAAGAACCTCAGGAGACAGAAGGGCACAGGTCCCTCTTCCCCACGCATTAGGACAGCACACCCTTGGCAGACAGGGATGTCAATGCAAAATGTCAGCAGACATCCCACCCATTTTGTACATGCAAGAGTATTGTTACTGCAATAAGTCTGACACTGAAGTCTGCTCAAACAAACGTTTTCAGGCTGCCTTGATGAGGAGGGAAAGGTCTATGAATTTGGTTCCAGCTGGAGAACTGAGGACTGTAATGATTGCTCCTGTTCCAGGGGTGGAATCGGCTGCTGCACTAGGTGAGTTCAGAGCAGCAGTGGGGTTTTTCCTCTGCTGCTGTGATACAGCACAAACCATTGCCCTTCACACAGGAGTTCCTGAGAAATAACCATAATCCTTCTCTCACTCACTTCCTGTCACAAAGTTATGCATTAATCCAACACCATCGTCACTGAACATGCAAGAAATTCCTCTGAAAAACAGAGGTTGTGTTTAACAAATAATTCTTGATTTCAAATAAAAAGAGTACTTGAATCTTCTTGGGGCTAAAACATCAGGGAAGTTATTGACTCAAGAGAGAACACTCTAAAAAATTTCCATCGATCCATGTCCAGATCTTCCCAAAGCCACACATTGCCTCACTTTCCTCTGAGAGGCAGCTCAACTTAATTGTTTGTAATTTTTCCTGTAGTGACACCCAACCACTCATGCAATATTACTTCCATACCATGGGTGGAGAGAATAAGCAATAGTATTGGAATAGCAAATAAACACAACAAACATCCCTTGGGTGTAAATCAGACCAGAAAAGCTACAACTCTCCCCTCATCCTGCTTACACAGGAGGCTAAGTAACATTTGAGATGGGAGCTTTGTGCAAGTTTCTTTTTCTGCTCCAAAAGTCTCCTCAGTATAGCCTCTTCACATCAAAGGTGCAGATACCACCTGAAGTGGAAGCTGCATACTTCCTGTACTCATCACCTCTTTTTCTTTTCCCAACCACAGCTATATGAGACCAGTGGACTACGATGAAGAGAAATGTGAAAGCATTTTCAACAAGGAGACTTGCTCTTATAAAGTAGTGGAGAAAGGTGATCACTCAAAAGAATGCCCAGTCCATTCATGGGTGGGTTAGCAGAAGAATGATGCATTGGGAAGATATTTCCTTTTATTGTTTTAATGGTTCTCTCTCACAAATTCAAAACCACTTAAAATGCAGCTGTTGTGTGAATTGGAAAACACTTAAAATGAAGCAATTTTGGAATCTGCTCATAAAACCCAACATATAATGAAACTGAGTATCTACTCACAAAAATCTCCCTTTCTCTGCCTTTCTCTGCCTCACCATGAACAAAGAACTGACCTGTTTCTTCCTTGAGGTCAAACATCAAATGTGATATTTTAGAGCATTCTCAGTAGCTGCTAATCTGTATTCTTCATATTTCAGTGCCAAGGATCATATTCTATAATTTGTGCATCTAAGCTGTATCTTAAAGCTAAAATAAAGTCAAATAAAGCATAAGAAATTCATGTGACTTGTTTTCTTCTTTAAGGATGAAAACCAAAAGAATTAAAATTTTAAAAACCATGGGAAAAATATGAAAAGTGACTTTAAAATCTTTCTGAATGCTCTGTTTTCTATGACAATGTCTTACATGATTAACTTTTGTCCTATATGGCTCCCTGGAGACCAACCTATGGACTGCAAGATCTACCAGCTACTCAGTGTAACCCAGTACTTTTTTCCATTACAATGACAGCATAGTTGACTCAGTCCTCAGCTTGAACTTTGGGTGAAAGAAAGGGTCCTTTATTCAGGTTAACTGTTAAAAATTTAAAGGTTTTAAACTGGGCTATGGGCAGCATTGTGGCTGCATGGAGTGACTGATCCATGCTGGGCTCAGGCAGGGAAGCAGCTCAGCAAATCCACAAACTGAGAGGGATGTGCTTGCCAGTGTGAGCTCTCCTTTGGGGCACTGCTTTGTAATCTTTATAGCACATTTATTCAATTGCCTCTTTCCACAAGTGACAATGAGCATCCCACATCTCCATGTTCTATTTCTGCACAACAGAAAGTGTGTCAGTGCTTCTACAGCTGCTTGTTTAAATTATGGAATGAGCACATACCTCATGAGCAGTGCCCACACCTGCAGCCTGCTGGGTGGAGGCAAACCTCAGCTTGTATGGGCTTTAACTTCATGATTTACTAGATGATCTCCAGAGGCCCCCTTGAACCCTAACAGTTCTGTGATTCTATCCACACTCAGTGACACTGCTGGGAGACACTGTCCCCACTGCAGCTGGGCAGTGAACCTGTTCACTACCCTTAGCAAGCCTGTGCTGAGATAAAGTATAACTGAAGGCAACTTCTAATGACACCATGCCTAGCACAGACTCCAGCACTTCAGGGTTGAGACTAGAGAACCTGAAAGTGATTTCTGAGAAACTGCTGCACCCTGGTGCATTGAAACTGTAGGGTTGCTCTTTCTAATTTTCACCAAAGAAGGCGACACAGAAAGGGGAGCTGTGTGGATAGAGAGAGATGTTTTACCAGGGAAGGCAGTGCTAAGACAAGGGGTAAAGGTTTTAAAATTAAAGAGGCTCCATTCAGATTACACAAGGGAGAAATTCTTTAGTATGAGGATAGTGAGACACTGGAACAGGTTGCTCAAAGATTTTTTGGATGCAGCATCCTTGGAAGTGTTTTAGGCCAGGTTGGACAAGATTTGAGCAGCCTGGTTTAGAGGAAGCTATTCCTGCTCATGGCAGGAAGGGTGGACTAGATGACCCCTAAAAGTCCTTTCCAACCTGAACCATTCTATAGATGTGTCTCTGTCTGCAGCAGACTTCCAGGTGCACTTGCAAGGCAAGTCCATAGAAAACACCATAAGTAAGCTGTGACCAAAGATATACTTTCCTTTTTTAAGGCTGACTAGACATATGCACCCAAATTCCAGAAAGGTCAGCCTGAAGCAGCACTCCTACACAATCCAGAGCTATTTAATCACATTTTAAATCACCCAAGCACCTTTCTCCACCATTTGCCAAGTCTTAGATGTAGATCTACCCTGTTTGTTATGACAAAATAGGAAAGGTTCCCTTCCTGCCTAATCCAAAACACCTTATAGAACACTTTGCTCTCCTCTTGTCTACTTCAAGTTTCAAAGTGGAAACAGATGATTTTATTTTATATATAAATATAATATATATATATATAAAATTATCTATATATATTTATATAACCTATTGTATCTAGTTTTAGAACACTAGAAGCACAGCAGGGACTTGGCTCCCTTCTGTAGAAAGGAGTGTAGCTGTGGGAAGAAGACAAAACCCTCAAACTTGAAAAAGCAGAGAGAGAGAGCATACAAAACTCTGTTTGGAACTTCCCGCTTTTGTCAAGTTATATTTTGCCTTGGTATTTCTCTACTTCAGCATTCACAGCTACAGTCCCATACAAAGAATACATCCCCCAACCTCAAAACTTTTAGATCATAACACCACTAGCTCCACACAGTGGGAAGAAAGTATGCACAGGGAAGTTTCCTCCACTATCCTGTCAGGTTAAAGGTTTAAGAGGCTCTGCAGAACCTTGAGGAGCAAATCATCCCTGGCAGAGCAGAACAGCTTGTGTGCTCTCTTACCCAAATTTTCCCTTTCATCTCCTGAAAGAGCACAGCTTTCCTGCTAGAAGGAGAAGCAATTTTGGATACTGGCCCTCCTCTTCCAATAAGCCTTTTTAAGGAAAGTCTTTAAATATTGGAAAGGTATTCTCATCCTAGAAAAAAATTCTAGTGCTTAGCTTACAAAGCTTTTAAATCAAACACAAGAACACACATATAAATCTGAGGCAAGTTTTCCTATTACACAATGCTTATCACCTGAAGCTTAACAACTTTGTACCCATTCATATTGTGTCCAATAAGATTTTTTTTCCCTAATCTTGAAATGAAAATCTAACTTAAACAAGGAAAGTGCATATCTCATTTACATTATGCATACCAAAGAAGTAATATATTTTCAGTTCACATTCTGCTCTATGCCAATTTAAAAATCCGAGATAAATTAATTTCATGATAATTTTGCTTGTTCACTTTGCTGTTAGTTAGCTCTTCTGTTGGTATGCAGGAAAGTTTGCATTGGCACCTTTTCAAAGCCTGAAAGTTTCTGTTCAAATTTAGTATTTCCTTGGGTCAAGCTGTGGTTTATTTAAGGGTGAAACTTATTGGAATTGATTTGCTTTATGACAGGAATTTACATGAAACTGTAGAACACACAAGTCATATGACCAAGCTAAAACACACAGCAAGCCAGGGTTACTTTAACCTTTTTCCCCATACTGAAAATTATGTTTTCACATTTTATTTATCTCAAGAGGTCTCAAGCACTGACCCAGGCTCTTTACACTTCTCCAGGGCTTCAGTGCTTTTGCACAGCCAATGCTTGCAGTAGATCCCCATTAAGGACCGCTGATAAGCTGCAGTCCTTTGCCATCATGAGATGATAATCCCCTTCAAAATATCCCAGGATTTTTCCCACTGTAATTCCAGAGGCTTCTCCCATGGCTGTCCTGGTCTGCTAAAGATGGGACGAATCTACAGGGACAGGAACAAATAGTTTTGTTTACCAGCTAATTACACTGGCACAGAGACTGAAAGTGTTCATCCTTTAAGCTGTATAATGCAGAAGTCACTCCAGTTTGCAGTGTGAAGGGCAGGGGAGCTGGACTGGGCTGAAAGCCAGCTTGGGACTCTGTAGCAAGAGTGCTACCATGAGACAAGCTGCAGTCTCAATAGAGTACAGTTCTAGTGATTATGTTCATTAGTGTCTCCCTGAAGTACTTTGCCTCCCCTTTTCAATTCCTAGTTTGGGACTTGCCTGATCTCTCCTAACAGCACTGTCCCTCAGTCTCCCCATGTTCTGCATTAAAGGCCAGGCTTTCTAGGGGCTGCAAGAACTTATTTTATTGGAGCTCTCTCCTGCTCTTGCCCTGCTCCTGAACAAAGGGATGCTGTTCTGCATACCAAAGCTGATGGTCAAGGAGAGGTGAGCAAGGGTCTGACTTGGTGCAGTACACACTCAAAATTCTTTAGACTCTTGAAGTAATAAACTGGATTATGTAACACAAGTCTTTTTTTTTTTCCAGCTCAGTTATTTGTTCCTATCTGTATTTAGCACAAATAACTCTTCGACAATTTCATTCAAAGCACAGAAAGTATTGTACTCTAATATTATCAGAAAACTATATAAATGGGTTAGATAAGAGATCAACTCTAATATTATGAGAAATCCTGGCAAGCATTTATGACCATAACACCCAGGAGTTCAGTGTCTGGTCTGGCTGCAGGACTGGTCTCAGACCCATGATTTTAGGACAGAATTACTGTGGAGCAGTCAATATCTGTCATTAACATATTCTTTTATTTTCTTCTGAGTACCAGTTTCAGATGGGGGACTCTTCAATCTCTCTACAGTAAGAAATGGCTCAAAAGTTAGAACAACCAAAACTTTATCAAGGACAGAGAGTGGCACACCAGCCAAGAATTACAGAGAGGACCTCAGTTTTTCAGTTCAAGCCTAGTGAAAGGTACCAGGAGCTTGACTGAACAGATTGTTGAAACTACAGCCCAGCTACATTAGTACAGCTTATTTATGTACAGATATGACAGCTCTGGAACTTTCTTTTTCTGTTCTTGCCAGTGCTTTGGATTTGTTTGTTCTTTTTTCTCTGCTATAAATTCACTAGTCACTGCATTACAGCACAGCTTTGTCACAATGCTCCTGTGCTGGAAGGAGTGCATGGAAAAGATGGAGCTACAGAGAGCACAAAAACCTAGATCCAGATCCAGCTGGCAAACTTGACCTTTTTAAATTTTGCTCCACTGAAGTTTAGAATTTAGGTGGCATTTTAGACCTGGCTTTACTCTGTAGCCAAGGAGGCATTCTGAATGGGACTGAATAGTTTTAAGAATGCTTTTTCAAACCTGAACCAAGACTGGCTTGCCTGAATTATCCTCACTACGGGGGAATAAAAGCTTAGCAACAATAACACTACTTCAGAATTTTGTTCAGGGAACAGAAGCACCAGCACCTCTGATACCTTAACAGAGCAAAACCACGAGTTTCCCCATGAGAACAGCAGTGTGAGTTGAGTCAGATATGATGGATTATGAAAACATCACTGAGAGTAAAAGGGAAAACTTAATATGAATTATGAAATAGGCATTTTTATTTCACAGAAAAAAAAACAGTAAGGGGGTTAATTTCGTTTGGGAAGAAAAGTGAAATGACTCCTTAAGTTTTCTTAACAGTGGAAGCATTGATAGAACCATTCTCATGCTTCTGTCAACAAACTTTTTTCTTACAGAACTTCAAACTGCTTTTTTTATTACTTCTGTTTATACTGCCCCTTTTCCATTGCATTTTTCTTGCCTTTCAAGAAAGTAGAAAGCAGGTACCAGGAAGTAAATGCCTGATCCTTTGAAGGAAAAACTCCACCCAGTTGGTAGAGGGTTTCAACAGTCTATGCTAGTAACCATACATACCATCAGCTTTAAAAATTCACTGTTTGCATTGCAGTAGTGCTCACCCTTTAGCTCTGGAGGTAATAAGCCTCATTTGCAATCCTTACCCCTTCACCACTATCTCTTCATGTTGTGCCAGCTCTGACACACGTGTGCCTGTTCCCTGTGCATTGCAGTGTGTTCTCCATGACAGGATGAGAAAGGAGCAGAGAGATTTCCTGGGTGCAGAAAGAGCAGCAAAATAAAAGGGAGCTGCTCTGGACTCAAACTAATTAGCAAGGGCTAACTCCTGCTAAAGTCAAGTGGGAATCTGTGGCCTAAATAAATTTGTGAATTGAGACCAAAACTATTCCCTCTGTAGTCCTAGGATAGAAGGAAGGAAAAAGCAATGATTTCCCCTCTTTAAGGTAATACAGGTGTTGCACTATATTTGTGTTATGCCATTTTGCTAACTAGTTTAAAGAAAAAAAATCAGGCATTTTATGTGAGGAGCAGTTGGAGAACTCAATTTTTACTTTAAAGGGAGAGTGTTCAGAGACAGTGCCAAGCAGGACAAAGGGGAACATGCACATGGGCTAAACAACTTGAAATACTTCAAACTTAAAATAAATAACTCCTCTCCACATACACAGAAGACCCATCTGCCCCAGACCAGAAAATGTGTGAACTGATGGGGAAAGAAAGTGGAGTTAATAGAAAAATGTCTTTTAAAAAATGCCTTTAGGGAAAGGACTTGTACTGTGTGCTTTTACATAACCTAAAAGCACCAGGAAGTCAATCCTGAATCCTTTGTACAGAGGGAGGACAGTATCACACACCACAAGTGGTGGCCAGACTGGTGCTGCAGTGCCCCTAAAAAGTAGCAAACCATCTTCTCACTGAAAAGGGCCAGATCACACAGGGAGTAGTTTTGGGGAAAATAATAAATTTCATTGGATTTCCCGAGACCTGCATGAGCATTAGGCAGGGTCCTACCTAATGACTCACTCCTGTGACTTCAGCTAAGAGTGGAGTCAGCCAGTTGTCAGAGGCAGCAGGAACATCAGTTTCCCTTATTAACTTCTCTAAAACAGATTGAGATGAACCATTTTGAAGTCAGGTCAGATTTATTTTTGTGCTTTAACCCAATTTTGAGGCCCCGCACAGTGTTTAGTAATTAAGCAATACATCAGTGTAGTTTTGAAACACATGGTAAAGCAATAGACATGTAGCAGATCATGTCTAAAGCCACTAAAGTCTTCTGAAGAAATGTTTTCAATGTGGGCAAGTTGTACTAAAATTACAGAGTTGATACCCTAGTCAGAGCCTTGGTGGTGTGGAGCCACCCCCTCATCACCCCTGTGATTCGAGGGGGAGCCGCAGCCCAGTCCTCCAACTCCAGGCCTCTCCTCAGAAAACACAGGATCCTTCTCGTTGTCAACATCTTCCCAGGGCAGATTTGCCTCTTTGGCTTCACCCTGAGTCCCTGGTTTAGCAAAACCAAGACATGATTTGACCAGTTTACTTTGGCACCTTCCCTGACAGATGTAGGAGCGAGACAAACAGGGGAAGGACGTGCTGGATGTTCCTCTCACTGCTTCACAGAACTCAGGCAGGGGAGGCCCTTTAACTACTGCTGCTCCCCCCAAGCCAGTGAAGGGAGCTGTTTGACCCAAGTCAGTGTCTAGAACTGGGCTTTGAGCAGTCCCAGCACAACAGAGCCCCAGGGAGAAGGCACAGAGGGAAAGCAGCAAACTGACATGGTCACCATGTCTCAGAGGTGCTCAGCCTTCTCAGCCATCAGTACCTGAGAGAACTTATCCTTCCCTCAAAAGAGGACATGTGCCTAACATTGCAGCCACAGAAAACAACTTCATCTACATCTGCACAGCAGGGAATCCTCTCTCCTCCTCTTTAAAATCATTTGACATGGAAAACCTTGCTTGTCTCAAAAGGAAATGTCCAAGCAGGTCAGCAAGAAGAGGAACAGGGTCAGGTTCATTCTATTCTCTACTCCAGATCCCACAGAGAACTCACTCACAAGAATTTCATAAGAATTTGGGATTTTTTATTCTCTATTCATCCAAGATGCTTTAAGGTGCCTTTCCCCCCTTCTTTTAGGAAACAGTGCACACAAAATACTTTAATATACACTTCTGTTTCAGGTAGAGCTAACAGGACCTCTGGAGACAGCAGCCTTGGTCACACTTCAGTTTCCTATTTTGTGTGTATATTTGATACATATAGATGTATTTGCCTACCCAAGAAACAGCAAAAATTATATGAAAGTTATTAATACAGTTATTTCTCACCAAGGAGAAAAGAATAACTGACTAATTAGAAAATAATTTTAAGTAAGAGAATAATTTGGAATCCACCATGCCCTTCAAGTCAGAATTACTTATTACATTTCCTTGCAACTGTATCCTATATAGGAGATATTATCCATTATAACATTATTTCTCTTCAAGACACAGCACAAGATTTGTAAGAACTATAGCAGGGATAGAGAAGAAGTGGGTCTGGCCTCTAGCTACACTAGACCCTAATAAATTGGTTTCAATTAAAATAAAATCAAATTCACAGTGGTACAAGAGCTTTGTTGTGTTTTCACCTTGTTGCCTTTGCTAACGAATCATTTTGAGCAACTAATTCCCTTCAAAGAGAAATTAATTTATTTAAAGACTACCAGAGAAAGAGTATTTCCTCAAAGCACTTCATTAGACACCACAACTGTTTCCTGGAGCAGAACTGCACACAGAAAGCATGATCTACCAAAATCACAAGGTTAACACCAAACTTGACAGCTGTACTGCAAAGCTAAAAGCAAAGTACAACAGAAGCTCGAAAGTTCATGCCAAGTTCATGGAAACAAATAAAGAAAAGGCACTTACATAGTCCAGATCTTCTGTCACAACAAACAGTGGCCACCTCCTCACAACTGTTACTTCACTCCAAATCCCCCAGGAGACCACACTGGTTCTGCCATGGCCCCTTTTGTCCCAAATCCACTGCCAGTGCAGCTTTGTTTCCTCTGGCTGTTTGTCAATCAAAGCTAATGAGTTCAGGCATGCCAATCAAGTGCCTAATTAAAGCCAGGTGTGCTAAAGGAGCCAAGCTGATGGAATTAATGCAACTCATTAGGCAGGGAATGCTCTGGTAACTTTTGAAACTTGTTAAGCCCATGCTCCAATTCGGTAAAGCTTGAATTCCTGCAGCCCTGATGCAGCCACAGTGAGCTGTGCTAATTTTTCTGGCTGGTTCTGAGGCAGCCTCACATACTGTGTGTTTTAACTGTCTAACATCACAAAGACCTGGACACCTATGGTGAGATCTGTATTGAAGGAAATGTCTTCATTTTACTATTGCAGAAACAACCCTGCCTTTGGTGTCTGATTCCAGCTGTGTTTGAGGCAGGACATGCATACAGTGAAATAAAACTGTAACTTCTTCTTTCTTCGCATTCCTCAGTCCTTAGTATTGCTTCTGGCCCGAGACAATACACATCTCATCTCATTTCTGCTGCCAAAATGTGCTACCTGGTCATGCTGATCTGCCTCTAGTCCCCAGGCCTGGCTTTGCTCCAGCAGCTGAGAGATACATAACTACAGGTAGTTCCTGTAGGCTGCTAAATATGGATGTAATGTGACTAATATAAAATAATTGAAAATATAATAAATCAGTCTGAGAACAGTGGACTTTTCACACCACTGCACTGTATGAATGACCTGTCCTGTACCTCCTCACAGCAGGTCAGTGGAACAATAGTGTCCTTTCCCCACGGGCCCTTGATGGCCTGCCAGTTCTGGAGGCATTGCTTTCTGGTGCTCAGATTTCCCCACTGACACCAGGGCTGATGCAGAGCAACCACTGTATCTGCTGGAGTTTCTTCAGATTTACACCAGCACAATGGAGTTCAAGATGCCAAAGTATGGCAGTGCACCAAGGGAGCCTTTGCAAGACTTTTTGAGGTGCCACCTTCTGATCGATGATTGGAACAGGTTAGAGCATCCATTGGGAACACATTTACATTGCCTCCCTCTGCACTGACCATTGTTTCCTCACTGTATATAAATAGGCTACTACTATAATAGACACTACTCCTCATATTATATGTGAGCAGCCCATGCAAGTATGGTAAGTTAACAGCTTTGTGTGTCTGTATGTAGTATTTTTTTAAGATGGAAGTATTTTTTAATTTGATATTATTTGCATTCGTCTATAACTCTGTACTAGACCTTTGGGAAAAAACATTTAATTCTAAGGAAAGATTCTTGTTTTCTTTCTAGAAATTCTTGCTTGTTTTTTGCTTGATCCTTTTCTTCTCAAGAACTCTGTGTATGCCTGCTCGCTGTTACCTTAGACCAGCCAGAAAATATGGTAAGAACGTCAAATATATTAGACATCCCTGAAACATTAATTCAGAGATTCATAGGCTTTTTTTCCTCAGAAATGTTGGAATAGCATAACACGCTCTTTGCTGAGAAATGATCTAAACAGCTGCTTACCCAGGAATCAACCCACCCAGAGGCATCTCTGGACTGAGAGATTCAATAATTGCTCTCTGGGCTGATGTGTGACTGAGGTACTTGCCTATGGGCAAAACCCCATGTATTTTAAACAGCATTGATTAATCTGAAGGGGGCACCTGACACTGAAATCAAAACAAAACCAACACAGCTATTATTTAAATTCAGTTTAGTAGTGCAAGTTGAAGTATAATAAAACTGGGGAGGAGGAAGAAATGAGAAAATAAAACCAAAGCTTGTGTGTTGAATATAAGAAGGGGAAAAAATATCCTCCTGTAGCCATAAGCTGAGGTGTTTTTCAGATTCATTGCAACAGCAGAATAATACTCATCAGGTATGTGGTTGCAACACTTTGTCATGCTGTGTCATACACTCATGCACACTGCAGGAGCAAGGACAGGGTGACTTTTTGGCCAAGCACAGAGTGAGGCTCTTCCCTGGTGTGACTACAGAAATCAGTGCTTTGATTACTACTGCACAGACAGAAGACCTGGTCTGTGTCTGTTGATTTACTGACTATTATTTTCTGGTGTGTTTATTCAGGGTGCGTTTCAGACAGAAACCTCTATGTTTTTGGTGCGGTGTGGAAGAATGAAGACTGTTTCCAGTGCAGGTGCAAGATGGGTGCAATGACTTGCTGCAGCTTGTAAGTTTACCCAAATTATTGTTTGTTTATTCAGAAACTAATTGAAATATTCAGACTTGAAAAGACTCATAAAAAGCATGTGCTGAAATGGGAGCAAAATTCTTTTTCCTATTTCCCAGTTAACTCTAATCATGATACACAGCACAATAATTGGTCAATCACACAGATTTTTTGGGGAAGAAACATGGTGAAACACAGGGTTTTCCCAGCACACAGCTCTTCATCATCACCTAGTCCTTCTTTTGGTTCAGACACTAACTGGGTGTGTGGTTCCCTTTAGCCTCTGTTTTCTTGCTCCTTTTATTCACCAGCTTATCTCCAGATGCCTAAACACCCCACAACATATGAACCTGTGGGTTTCTGTAGCTCTGCACCAACCCACTGGCCTGCCTGGAAGCATCTATTCAGATATTCTGACATCCTTGCCATGCTGCCAAGAGCTCCTTATCAAAACAGGACATACATGGTGATAATTTGCTTTCTTGTGCGTTTCTGCCCCATGGATAGCAGTGACTCATCAAGGAGAGCTGTGTCTTCCTGAATAGTGATGTGAACTGATTACCTCCCCAGAGGACTAGAAAAGCCCCCCTTTTAAGGGGAGGGAGAAAGAGTACCATAAATGATCTGTGAGGGAGACTAAAATCCAAGGAACTTTTGGAGGGAAATATTCCCAGCTTTTCTCAGCCATAAGAGGGAGGGAGCTGGCCTGTGCTGAGAAGAGGCCCAGCTGGGAGTCATTCATGCTGAGATGATTCAGCACTCTTTAAACTGTTTGTTATTATCAAGAAAGTTTTAGTTTGAATGGGGAATACAGAATTAATCTGTATTTTGCTTTGATGTGGGAATTTATACTAATCCCTAACAGAATGACCAGGGAGCACTGCATTTAAACAAGAACAAGCATTGGGAAATCACTTCTTCTGTCAACAGCAACAGTCAGGGCTCTGTATTCCTCCTGTGATAACCCTCAGTAGTTATGTCTATCCACAGGCCAATCCATGATTGCTCCAGGATGGCTGTGGGTCAGTAAGTATCCTTCTCAGGCCATGCCTCAGCTGCTGATTTTCTCTTTGCCTTTCTCCATAACAGGGTTGTGATGCCCAAGAAGTATGACAGGGTGAATTGTGTTGGCCTATTCCACAAGAAAAGCTGTTCCATCCGAGTGGTGAAGAAGACCAATCCTGAGATAAGTTGCAAAGTCTACAATGGAGTTGGATAAGACCACATGATGTATTTCTCCTCTTTCACACCTACCCCAGAAGCTGAGTACACCCTGGATCTCTCCTTTAGAGGAAAGCAGCAAACAGCATGGCTTCAAGAGAAATGAGTTTGCCTCGTGCCTTTCACAGCTCCAATTGTGCCGTATCTATCTCGTTTCTGACACTAGCTGGTTTCTCCTACACACATTTGTAACCAAACTTTACCACAAGCTTTTTTCCTGTTGGGATCCAGAGTCAAATACATTTTCATATACATCAAATCACTGTAGTCACTGACTGGTCTCCTTGAAAACAGAAGAATTCATGGTGTCTATAATTGTTTGTAAACCTAATTATTGATTTGGGAATCATCTAGCTTTCAAAGTAACAGGTATTATATAAATTGCTGCCAGACACAGGGATTCATTATGCTATTACACTTATTGACATTCCCCCAATGACACGTGTACCAGAAGAATGGGATGAAGCAAACCAGGAAAACAGCCCTTTGAAAGCCTCCCCTCCCCTTGGTGCCTTGTGTAGGTCAATCCATTAATGCAGATGCCAAAGGAACATATTCTCCAGGAGATGACTGGTACATTACAAAAATGGCAATCCCATGCCTGAGAGTCCAACCTACTGCAAAGAAATGCCATATAAATAGCTCTGTAGCCTTCCATGCTGGGGTAGAATTTCCTGCAATAATCTCGTTTGTATCAAAGTCCACTGACAAACAACCCCATGAAAGCTGTTTTTATAGGAAGCCTAGACTATAAATCATGTTAAACCTGTAGACTTTAGGCATGACACTGTGCCTAGCACAAATTCCATAAAAGTAGTTAATATGAGAAATATCCTATAAAATCTATTTATACGATATTAAGAGCAATTATAAAAAGAGAGCTGTACAGCTTAAAAGGCCCAGATAAATATTTTGAGTGTGTTCAGTTTATTCAACACTGATGTCATAGCTCTTTTCTTCATCTGCTTTTCCTCTACCTTCCTGAAGTGTACTACAATTAAACATTTCATCTCATGCAAACAACAACTTATTTCAGTACCTGTTGTGGAAAACCACAGTCACATGGTCTATTTAAAGTGTAGTGCTGAGAACATACAAGCAGAAAACCTTCACATAATACCAGCTTACCAATTATCAGAAAAACCCCATCTGTGGCAGTCAATAAGGTGATTCCAGGAAGCAGGTAAAATAAGAAATACAATTTATCTTCTTAAATCTTTGGGCCTCAGAGCCAGGTAGAACTAGTAACAGCTCCCTTTGATGATCATCTGCCTATGACCCATCCAGTCTGGGAGGAACAGACATCAGAGGGGCCCTCACTTCTCTACTTGAGCAGAATGAATCAGAGGATTAAATCTAGTTATATATAAATATACACATATATATATATTTGTATATATATATATGTATGGAGGTAGATGTAGATACAGATATAAATACAAGGGATCATGCTATCAGCTTCCTGAATGCTAGATTCAGTTATAAGGGCCTGTCTAGGCACCCCTGAGTAACAGGCCTACTTTTCTGAACATTATTTAAGCAGTTCAGAAAAATTCCTGTGAAGATACATCCGTTTCATAGCTCCCCCCATGGAATGAACATTATGAACAAATCGAGGAGGGCTGATAATGGTTGAAATAGCAATTCTGCTCCAGAAAGAGGTAGAGATTCTGACAAAATGAAGCCAAACCAAATTTCTGTGAAATACCTACAAGGATGCCATGTAGCCCCGATAAACTTAGCATACACATGGACTGTGTACTGTTCCATGGTACATTTTCTCCACATGCTTTTGTCATCAAGTGCCTAGTACTATTCTTTGTGGTTATTGTTTGCTCACTGTTTAGCAGTGCCAGAGAGAGCAGGACTCCAGATGCTGGAACACAATTAGATTTGCTAAATGTACTGTAGCAGAATTGGCCTCTGAAATGTCATGCTCAGAGGAGAGAAGGACACAGAGTATCAGGGCTCCATCAAGGAAGGCTGAAGTGGCTGAGGATCTGACACAAGAACGGTGGAGGAGACCCTCACAGCATCCAGAGTGCAGCTGTAACCACACTGCTGTGACAATCCTGTCACTGCAAGGAAACGCTTAATTGCCACCCAGTGAATGCTTGTTGGTAGGGGCCTTGCTGTCACCCAAACCACTTGCAGGAAGGAGTTATTTGGCCAGAGCAGTGAGGACTGTTTCTTCATGCACCTGTACTCCCTTGAAATGCATTGTCTCTGTGGAAACCTTCTGTTTTTGTAACCAGCTGCAGAGCAGCAGGACAGTTCTCCAGTGCCTTCTCGTAACAGGAGCATGTGGAGAATGGGAACAAGGCTTCTTAATGCTCTCTGGGAGCTGGGACAGCCCCATGCCACACTAGCTACTGTTTCTGTACCCCACCCCTATCAACAGCAGAAGGGACTGGTCCATTAACAGCACTTGAGTAGCTATAGTTGGGACAACAGGACTTCCACACTGCTCCCAGTGTGGAATTCCCATTATTCTGCACCCTCATACAGACACTCTTGTTCATTTTGCAAGTCCTAATGGGCTGGGATCCTCACTGAGACTCTCTCCAGACTATTGTCCAGTAGTCCCCACTGGAAGTGAACCATGGCCAGATCCAAACCAGCCAGCTCGAGTACCAGAACCCCTTTCAGCAAGGTGCTGAACTCAGACCCACCTGGGGAAATTTGCACCAGCAGCTTTGTCTTGCTGCTGCTGTTCTCACCCCAGGGTGGCTGCAGTATTGTCCCCTCTGTGCCACAGCCTGGCCAGCTGCTGCTGGGCACTCCAGCCCCATCACACCTCTTGGCTCACACTCAGTGGCTGCTCAATGCATGTAAGTCCCAGCTCCACCAATGTCTGCAGGGTTGGAATGACCCAGGTGCTGCTTGCACATGAGCTTATTCACACTGAGCATTTTCACCCTGTGCTTTGGATACGATGGGGAAAGGACCTGTGTGCAACAGGAGTCCAGTGCAGGCCCTTCACCTCACCAAGGTGGCCAGAACCTGGCTAGAGAAGTTCATCCTAAAAATCTGTCAACTCCCGGATGACATAGCAAGGTACTGGTGGCTAAGTCATTTCCTGATCCCTGGGCAGCAGAGCCCTGAGCAGCATTTCAGGAGCAGTGATACAGCTGACTTTTAGAAGAGAGCAGATGTTTATCTGCTAGTTTGCAAGCTCTGCCCAAATGTCTGAATTGAGAGAATGAAAGTGGCGCAATATATCTTTAAATGTTTGGAAGGTGTAGAGGCAAGGCTGGCTGAGGAATGCTGCAGCTGAGGGGAACAGGAGAACAGCTCCACAAATCCAAATATCCCTCAGGAAAAGGCTTGTCTGTTTCTTAATGGTTTTCCTCTCCTTTCTTTAATGCTTTGAACAGCAGTACAAATAAACATACGATAAATAAATTAAGGAAGAAACAGAAGTGTACAGGCCAGCCAAATAAATAATTTCAGCTTGCCTGTCTCCAGTAAGATCGGAAGAATCTTCTGCTTCCTGCAAAGCTGGCCAGAAGCTCAAGATCTGTGTGGGCTGATGCTGTTTCATCCTGAGCACAGCCTGCATGTCCTTTTCCATGACCAGATCAGAAAGCTTGTCTCCTCCAGAGGTGCCTGGGTGAAGGGGAAATGTTGGGATATGGGGTGCTGGTTCAAACTAGTTGGTAAATAAAGCCTCTGAAAAGGAGGCTGGAAAAAAAAAAAGCAACATGAAATAAGAAGCAGCTCAAGCAACCCCTGATTTAAAAATCATTAATTGTGGACAACTGTCCAGCTTACACCGTTCATTGTATATATTCCAGTTCTATGCTTCTCTGCACCATAAGACATGAGAAATGCCAAAATACCCTATATGCCTACTTCTGCTTTGATTATTGCTGGAATGATGAAAGCTGTCTGCTAAGCTCTTGAAGTAGATGATCACACCTGTAATAGCTGTTACCAGAAAAAATGAAAGAAATAGTACAATATAAATATAAAACTGTTTTCACTGTTAGTTTACTTCATATGAACTTGCACTTATTTTGATACTGAAACATTTGATTTCTGTTAACATACTAAATGCCTACAAATAAAAATACCTATTAGCTACAGCTGTTTATCACAACTTTAGAAGGGCTCCAGAACAGCATTAGCCACTGGACTAATTACCTACCTGAGCACAGCTTAAAACCATTTTTATATACAGACCCAAACTGGGTTATTCTGGTATAGCTGTTGGAAATATTCTGCTTGTGTATTTTCCCAATGAAAGAGAAAAAATTGCAGTTCTGAGTTCTACCTTGGTTTTTGATGAGAAAGATTTGATTATTTTGGGGGAAAAAATCACAGAAATTTGGCACTTCTGCCAATCCCTCTCCCCCCTCTTATTTCCACCTTTCTAAGTGCTCTTTCATTACTGAGTTCTTATCCTGAGTAACAGTGTGCCTCTTCCCCTTTCACAATCTAAGGACTTGTAGCATGCACCCTTCTAAAAGAAAATTTCAACATCTGTCTGTGATGGAATGGAAAATCTGAGAAAACTGGTACTGGCTTCTTGAGTGTGAGGCAAAATTCTCTTTGGAGCCCTCTAGAAATCTTGTCTCAGCAAGGAAAACAGGATTAGGCTCCATGTCTGTATTTTGTCTCTGTTTTCTCTTGAGATCACACTGATGTGCAGCACGGAGGCACGCTGTGCTTCAGATACTTCACCGCTCTTTTCTGAAGCTGTTATTCCTCCCAAGTATCCCTAGAATTTGTATATTTATACAACAGCAGAGGGAGCCAGAACTTCAAAGTCAGACCAGAACCATAAAGCAGAATTCATTGGCTAAATTGAAGGGAGGGAAGGGCAGAGGGAGGGAGAGAGTCGGGGAGAGGGAGAGAGATGCCATCCAAATTACCTACAGAAATAGCCAGCAGAGCTTCTCTCCTGGATTGCTAAGGCACAAAAGATCTTCACTCCTACAACATTTCTGCCTTCTTCCAGAACAGAAATGTGCACCAACAGCAGTGACTCCCTCCATCAGTAACCGGTAAGAATTTTCTAAATTATTTATTTCAGGTTGTCAGGAGATCACATCTCCTTACTAAAGTTATCATCTGTTATTGTTAAAAAAGCAGGTGACTATGTTTGATAAATGGAGACTGACTTGTCATGAAAGGCCCAACCCTTGTATCTACTGAGCAAAGCTTTGCAACCTTTTGGGGTGCAAGAGGGAGATGGCAGCTTCTTGAAGGCTCTTGCAGTTCAGTGTGCTCCCTGCCACCCTGTGCTGTGACAGACAGAACCTTCCTGGGTGCCTCTGGTCGCTGGAAAACCCTTTTTACCTCCTAGCCCCTGAGATTTCTTGGTCCTTACACAACCAATGCAGCTTCAGACAGGACACAACCCATCACTCTCTACATATCCTGACTGACTGTCAGCTAAGGTGTCCACTGCAATGTTTTATGGATTCACAACTTCCTTTTGTAAAGATCAGTTTTGTAAAAATGTATTTTTTTCCTCTTGGGTAGCAAACACGTCACAAAGGCCATTACTCTTAAGAGATCAGGGACTAACTACCATTCTCCTGTCTGCTGATTTGCAATTCACATTTTACCTTTGTGAGCTGGCTCCATGTCTTTGGTAAGGTTGTTATGAATTGAACCAGAAAATAAGAAGCTGGAGTAAATGCTTTTGTAAAACTTCTCTGCTTTCTACAAGATGAGAGAAGATTGACTCATAACAGAATTTCATAAGCTCCAAAATGTTTCCCTCTGCAAACATACAGATGTTAGAGGGGAGAAAAGAATTCACTTTCCTGGATATTTATGCCACCCCTGATGTTATAAACTTGTAACAGGTTAATAGACACAAGTTTTTCTATTGCCCAATTATGCAGGTTCTGGAAACTTTTATCCTATATCACTTTTCCAATAACCTTAGGTAGTTTTCCCCAATTTTTTTGCAATACAGAGTTAAAAAGGGGTGAAGAGTCTATCATTAACTTTCACTGTGCCAAATCCCTTATGGATTTAACACTGTTGAGGGATGTCTGTGCAAACTCAGTGACATGTTTTCTCTTCTAGTTAAGTGTTGCTTTCCTGGGAAGCTGTAATAACATCTGATTTTTAACTTTCCTTTAGTATGTAGGGCTAAACAGGGCAAGTCTGCATTACTGAGATAATGTCACTGGCAGCCATAAGGGGATACCACTGTCAGCCAGTCCCCACTACCTCAGTTAATATCTGTAATATGAATTCTGCCATTCTGTTGAACCTTTGCATTGCTCCTTTTAAAATTTTTTTAAATTATTTTTTTTATTTTTTTCTGGCAGACAACAGGCAGCTATACTCCCAGTAATTAATGCAACTCTTTAAATAAGTGATACAATCACCACGTCTTAGGATTTGCTTCTCTCAGAATGTCTTATGGAGTGAAAGCAGCAGTTGTTTGAGCAACTAGTTACGCTCTGAGGTAGATAAGCAAGTGCTTGTAAGTACCAGATAATGAAGCCAGACACTGCAAACATGTTTTTTCTTTGACTGCTGTCTGTCTGATGTGGCAATTGGCTTCCACTGTCCATCACAACTATGGAGACTGTTATTTGATTACAGGCAGTGGATGATCATGATCAGCTTTGCAAAAATGACCCACTCTTTTCCAGTGGGCACATAGAGCCCAGCATCTGAAGCAGTCCCCTGCTTTATCCTGCCTGCAGGAAAAAGTTTTTATAGGGATTTTCATAGGATGTCTTTGAGTCCAGGGGTCTCTCAAATGAGCAGTCATGCATTAACTGCTTGAAGCCACCTATAGTCTGGCAGTCTTCTTGAAACCCACTGAGGGTTTTATTTTCTTCCCTGACTCATTTCTGCAGAATTCTCTTTCCTTTGAGGAATTTCTCTGGGAAATACAGGATAAAACCTGGGGCAAGGCTTTTGAGCTGACAAGTGATAATTTGGTTTCTTTTTTTTGAGACAAGCTGAGTGATACTTGTTAGTTTAGAAGGCTGTGCTGTTCACCAAGGCAAACCCTTCAAACTATGCCTGCTCTTTTTCCTTGCTTCCAACACAAACAGAAGAGTGATAAGTATCTACAAAAGATGTATGTGGAGAATTTAATTTACATCTGAAAGCTCATTCTCTTCTGCCTTCCATATTTTGTTAATTTGCTGCAGACTTTTGTGACACTTGTTTTTTAGAGAAGCTGTCCCATGCTGCATTAATTAGAGAAGAAACTCTCATGAACATCTTAGTTTTTGTTACTGAACTCTTTCCCAATATTCATTAAGAGTTCTGAACAGGATTCCTCTTTCTTCTTTAAAAATAAATGAGCTAAAAACAAGCAAAAATCTTTCTCCCTCAACAAACTGATTTAGGAGACATACTTCTTACTCCTACAAGCCAAGTAAGTATTGCTTCACTTTCTGGAGAAAAAAGCTGTTTTGTCTTAGACCATAATCTCATTGCTATTTTTCTGAGGTAATCAACAAACCTTCAATACATGAGAGGACTAACACCCCTGTTCCCACTGCACTGTGATTTGCTGTATTAGCTCACCTTTGATTCAAATGTCCAAACTGAATATGCACACAATGCTTTTTACTGCTCTTATTTTAGAATAAACAGAATGGCAGCCAAACACCTTGAAAGTCAAACACATCATTTGGGAATGACTATCCTAAAGGATCTGCCACCCAAGGATACCATAATAGGATGCATAAGTGCAATGTCACTGCAATATTTATTTTTCTGTTTTTCTGGGGCTGCTTTTTACATTACAGTTGCTGGAACGAGAGTTAAGAAGCACTACAGACATAGGTGAGCCATGCACTGACTTTTCCTAAGACTCCAGGTTGGCAGGTGGTTTAAAGCACCTCATAGTGCATCACAGGTTCCCTTGAGACACTGCACAACTCATGTTCCATCTCCCTGTCACAGTCCCCTTATCTGTGACAAGAGGGTGATAATTCCTCCATGTACCTCTGGGCAGCACCAAGCCTGAATGTCCAGGAAGTGCCTGCCAGTCACCTGGAGAGGGACACCACAGAATGCAAGGTGTTAAAAGAGGGAGCTCCTAACCCACCAACACACATTGCAGAACCTCCAGAGAGGCTCCTTATCCCCACCACACTCACCATCAGTGACAAACACACAGCCATGCTCAGTCTTTCTGTTTCTCTTGGAAATGTGCTCCATAAACCTGTGGATCTGGCTTCTGCTTTCCAGGTAGCTCCACCACTTTTTTTTCCTTCAGTTTTATTAGTTTTCAGTGATGCTTCAGCATGTCCAAAAGTGTCTGGGACCCTTGAGAGGGCTTACTCTGTGGACACAGATGTTTGTAATAACTGCACATATTTTCATATTTTTTAAGCAACAAAAGAGAACCATGTGTTTGTTGTTGAGGATACTGTAGCTAAGGACATGAGGCTGGGACCATAGTAAGAAGCTCATGTGTTTTGTTTACAGCAAAATCTATTTGTCCTGTCCAAATGCCAGGACTTATCTCTTCTGATTGGTACAAAATAATATTGCAGGCTGCCAATCCCTTTGCTCTGTTTCACTTGCAGCATCTCCACTGGCCAGCAATCCTCAAAAACAATGGGGCTGCTTGAAGGTTTCTTATTCTATATCCATTTTCACACCGAAACAGACCGTCATACCCTCACCATGTGTGGACATGGAATCCATACATCACCACTGTCTCTTCTTTTTCTTCCAATCTGTTCACATGGATTGGGCAACAACACAAAAATGAGTGGACAGAAGGAGTCAGGCCTATATACTCAATTTGGAAATTTTTCTTTGCCCCTCCTTAATTAAGATTTCAACTACTGAGGAAATGAAAGACTGTGAGAAAGAAAGGGCTACTATATTTTGCTTGTGTGACTGTCTTGACTGCTTCAGATGGATATGGATAGATGACAGAAAGATAAAGAGAGATACAGTTAGGTAAATCCACAGGTCTAGCAAAGCAATGAAAGAATTTACTGTACTCATTTATTTTTGCTGATCAAGCAGAACAATGATTCCCAAAGCTTTTTTTTTTACCCTTTTATTTACTGCACACTATTTCTTTCTACAGTTCCGAGAGGCAACATATCTAAAAACAATATAATTCATAATGGGAAAGGCAAGGCAAAGAAAAAGGTATAGGCTAGTGGGTGCTGTTTTGTACAGTACTGGTTATCTTTAGGCATGAAGTTGTTCAGCAATAAATGCTACTCAACTGAAGTGATAAGCTCACTGTACCATGTTATTTGTGTATTCATACTTTGATCAGTTTTTTTTTCTGACTCTCAGACATTTTTCACCATCCCAAACTTGTTTGAGTGATATTTAATCATTGAGGAAGGGTCATGCAGTGGTTAAATAAGGTCATTCCCCGAGTATTTATTTACTTTTCATACTACAAGCCTTTGTACAGCATGGAACTGCCTCTGGCCTGATGAGAACTCCCAGCAGAGTCAGATTTTTTTTTTTTTCTCTGATTCCTGGACACAGAGGATTTGGACTCGAGGGTCAGTATTATAAAGTAGCCTTTGCTATGGCTCACAGGAGTCATCTGGGAGAGTTGATGTGTCTTAGTCCTGTGACTAAGATTTCCAAAAATATGCAGCACCAATTAACTCCATGGGTTCAGCTCCCTGAATCCCACTGAAAGTCCCAGCTCATGGCTTGCAGCAGTGATTATGGAGAAGACCTGTCTGTGCAGGAGCTCTGTTTGGAGACAGAAGACAGAACATGCTTTTACAGCAAACTTGTGAAAAAAAAAAAAAAGCAAAATTATGCTAAGGGAGAATCAATAAAAAATCTTCCCAGAAGGAACTAAAAGACACTATCAAAATCACTCACTCTTTAAGCCAAAATCAGGGAACTGGGCTGTGTTTCTGATAAACCCTGTCATGGTCACGTTAGGGGAGATATCAGTGCTTCACGGGCACTGGAGTTCATCCGGAATGAGGAAGCAAAAAATTTGGACTGCAGTTCCCATGACCTATCACAGCTGTGTGAAGCTGGAAAATGTTGAAATTATTTTGAATTATTTTAGACTTTTAAAAATTTTCCTATGATATCCCTCCAGAGAATGAGCCTGCATTTTTGCATGGTGATTGCCTCACACAAATGTGAGTTCTGGCTGCAATTACAAATGCGTTTCACAGAAGATATTTTGATGTTGGCCTTGTGCACCTAATATGACCTGCTTTGCATATTGATAGTTAGCTCAGCTGAAGGTAAATGCAGCCTCACAATGTTCTCTGTCCAGTTTTGGATCAAAAATCTGCAAAATTCTGGAAAATTTGGAATTTGGATCAATTCTGCAAAACCAGAATTGTACACAATTTTAATCCCGGGTGGTTTTGATCCAGCTTTCTTGTATCACCACTCTACTGCATTTGTGATGTTCAAGATACCACACTGAGTGAAATAATGAAGTTAAGATGTTCTTAAATCCATGGGACAACCTCACAATGAATAAACATGGTCATAACTCTATTGAGTTGCACAGACTTTCATACCACAGTGTAGCAAAGGGCTCCATTTTATGATCTAATAAACTATGTAAGAGGGAGCTGCAGAATATACACAGAATCCCTGGCATTTACTTCCCTGTCTCCCTCCTTACCCATTTGATTAATTTCTTGCAGCATAACTAAACATATTTTTTCTTTTCCTCTCCTTTGCAGATATACCCAGACCTTCCACAGCCAGACAGAACAGATATAACCCTTTTAGGCTGGCTCCAGAAGACTCAGACTGTGTTTGACTACTACCCTTTTGGATAAATATTTTGGGATTCAGGATGAATAAGACAAGGGCTGTTAATGATGTTTTTCATTTCCTGATCAGCAAGAACTGGAGTTCAAACCGAAGCTTTCCTATGAACATTTCTAATCAGTGCATGAACATCACCGACCTTACTGTCTTTCTAGCCACCTCCTACAGCTTAGAGACTGTTCTGGGCATTGTGGGAAACATCTGCCTGATTGCTGTCATTGCCAGGCAGAAGGAGAAGGCCAATGTCACCAATATCCTAATTTCCAACTTAATAATTTCAGATTTGTTCATGTGTCTTGTCTGCCTGCCTTTCACCGTTGTTTACACCATGATGGACTACTGGATATTCGGAGAAGTCATGTGCAAAATGACCTCTTTCACTCAGTGCACAACTGTGACAGTGTCAATCCTTTCCCTTGTCCTTATTGCTCTGGAGAGACACCAGCTCATCATAAACCCAACTGGCTGGAGGCCAAACACCTCCCAAGCCTACCTAGGAATTGGAGTGATCTGGACTTTAGCATGTCTCATGTCCCTACCCTTTCTGACCACATCCATCTTGTCTAATGAGTTGTATGAGCAGCTCTCACACTTCATGAATTTTTCCACTGATAAGGCAATATGTATCAACTCGTGGCCTTCAGAGCAGCACAAACTTATCTACACTACCATTCTACTGCTCTTGCAGTATTGCATCCCTCTGTTCTTCATCATCCTGTGCTACCTGCGCATCTACCTACGCCTGCAGAAGAGGAAGGACATGTTTGAGAAGAGCGAGTACAGCAACCGAGCAGTCCAGCTGAGAAGAATAAACATTTTGTTAGCATCCATGGTTGCTGCTTTTGCTGTTTGCTGGCTACCACTGCATGTTTTCAACACCATCGTGGACTGGAATTACAAAATCATTTCGCCTTGCCACCACAACCTGATCTTCTCATTGTGCCACCTGGTAGCTATGGCTTCCACCTGTGTCAACCCTGTTATCTATGGTTTCCTAAACAGCAACTTCAAAAAAGAAGTGAAGTCACTGATTCTGAGCTGCCAGCATAGTTCAGTCACTGCCTCAATGGAGGAATATGATCATTTGCCTTTATCCACCATGCAGACTGAAATTTCCAAGGGGTCACTGATGTTGAACTGCAGGCACAATTCTATCTAACGAGCAGAAAACATTTCAGAAGGGTGCACTGACACCACACACCAATTATTACCTGTGGGTATATAAAGCAACTGGTGATGCCACAGCTGGAATGTGAACAGGAGCCCGTCACTACCTGATTTTTGGAAGAACAAGCAAAGTAACATTGTAAAGAGTTCACATTGTAAACGTTCACAGTTGCTGCTGTGGGGTACAAGTTTTTCGTGTCAATGAGGCGGTACGGACACTGAGGAGCCTGGGCTGATGTAGAAGCAGCTGCTCTAAGATCAGTAACTAAGCTGTGGCTGCACAGAGGCTGAAATGGGGTTCAGCAGTGAAACTCCTATCTCTACCATGGCTGCAGTAGAAAAACAGAGTTCCAGTTTCAGCACTGCAGGCTGCAAAAAGTTGTGGTGGAGAAGACTCTCTCAGTTTTTCAGTATTAGTAAGATTTTTATGCACAGCTGACACACCAGTGGAACAGAGATACGTAAATATCAATTTTTTCTTTGCTTTACCACCTCTCACAGCCCATTAAGTAACAGCAATCTTTCAGATCTTCACATAGAACAACTGCCTGTTTCTATGAAACTTCACTTCTGCCATAGGCTTGAGAATAGTCATTGCCTCTGCAAGGAGGGACAAGGAACAATGGTATGTAAAGAAAACAGTCACTGATGAGAGATGGCAGCAAATGAAAATGATATTCAGTGGATTAAACTCAAAATGCACTGAGATGATACTGAGAACTATTTTTAAGCACATGAAAAACAGTTGTAGATCTACATGGAAATGAGCCTGGTTGAATTTGTAGGTCCAGCTGCTGTCAACCACAAAGCTCTGCAATGCTAGAACTTCAAGCCATGATGGTGCAAGATGGTCAGATTACAGCTGTTGTTCCAGGACTAGGAAGCAACATGACATTCTGCTTCAGCATCTTCTTGGTTCTTTAATTGCAAAGTATCTAGTTCAGAAGGTCAGACTGAGCATGAAAATCTGTTTGTGTAAATCATGTGTTTCCAGAGTGGATACACTTCCAAAGAAATAAGCATATGAGTGGAGAATTTCAGTTTTCTTAAAAAATAAAACCTGATGTCAGATATCAGTCCCATTCACTGGCATCAGCAACATAGGTGAAGCTTCAAATCAATAGAAGGTCAGTGAAAATAGACAGATGGAATCCAGGTCAGGCTGAAGCCAAGCCACATGTAAATAGGTAGTAGTATCAATTGCTCTAGTAAAATGAAGGTCATATTTTTTCACAACTGTGTTATTTGTAGCCTTTGTTCATGAAACCTACAAATTATAAACTCATTTTAACCTCTGGAGCCAGAGAAATTGCTCAGTGACTACTGAGAAACCAAGGCATGCCCAAGAAGGCCATGCTGAAGTACAGATTAAAAAAAACCAAAACAACAGGTAGCAAGTGCAAAAAGGAGACCAACCAGTTCAGTGCTAATGAAACATAGAAGTGTGTTCTGTCCTGATTCTCTAAACTGACCTTAGCAGAAGACTGGACTAGGTGCTCAGCTGAGATAATTTCCAACATGAATTGTGCTATGATAAGCAGTAGTTACTTGTTGCAGCCAATAGGTTTGCATGGGGCTGAAGATATCCAGTGTATAATTATGCAAACAACTAGAAATTCCTTAGCTGTCAGATCTCTGATTAGACAAATTGGTATAAAGGTAGGTGAGGAAGTCTTCTTCCCATGCTGTGTACTGACAGGAGTATGGATGCTGAGGACAAGAGCTAAGCCCTAGGTTATAAGGCAGCAGGAGCTATCAGTAAATATAGGATCATATCCCCAGCTGGCAGAAACAAAAGTTAACCCCTTGCCATGAACTGATTTTCGTGGTAAAACTTGAAGTTTGACCTTGAATTCTTGTGTGCAGAATCTTACAGAAGAAGCTTTTTTGATGCAGTAATTCTGGCTTGAACCTGTATATCTTAGAGACGTTGTGTGTGATTACCTTTTGTATCTTTCTCAACTATGTGGCAAGACATTTTTTCTTTTTTCAAATGGATTCTAGCTTTTTTTTTTTTTTTTTACTTGCTATGCCCTGCTGAGAGGTTGTTTCTCTTGATTAGTTTGCATGCAATGTGATTTCTAGACTGGACACTGAGTCTACTAGAAACACAGAAGAAGAGGACTCTTATTTTATCTTAGATGCATCTTGAAATTTGCTGCTGTAGCCAAACCCACCATGGGATGCTGAGTAGCACAAAATACAGTAGCTCTTCCTAATCAGTGTGAGTTATACCAAAACTGTGCCATATTACTTCAGAGCTTGAATACTGTTTCAACTTTGTCATTGTTTTGCATTTAGAATCAATTTAAGTAATTGAGTAATCCTGCCTGTTTTTGCACTTGTTAGATTTCCAGCATTTAGCTAGCTAAGGTGTCTGTAAAACTATTGTAAGAATACTCTGCTAAACACCAACACAGAAAATTACATGGTCTTAGGTATGTAACTTGTCAAACATCAGTGTCTTAAGTGGAAACACAGTTATCTTTAGCATTGCACTTCCATGAACCTGTCTTTGTCACCAGTTCTAAGTGGAAACATTTGGTAAAGCACTTACAGCGTATCAGAGACCTGCCACTAGAGCTGTGCCCTGGCACTGTGCATCAGATCCCAGTTCTTCCTGCACAGGGTGGAAATATGAGCGAGATCTGACACTCTGTTTAACTGTAATTTATGTGGCCATTTGTTTCCATGAACACAAGTGGACACATAAAGCAAGCAGATCCAGCTTTACACTAACACTGACAAACACAAACGGATGTTATTTTCTCTTGTGATTAAGCAAAGTGTCAAGTTTGGAGTCAACTGCTGTTTATTGCTAACTGACTTTGGACTGGATAAACCACAGGGTTTAAACAGTAAAGCCACAAAACTGCACCCATACATCTAACTGCAAAAATCAGATCCTCATAACTCCCAACCAGCAGCGGTCTATCCATCTTCTTACCATCCTGAGATACATGTTTTTCAACCCTTACAATTTCCTAAGTAACTAAATAAAATTTACAGAAAACCCAGAAAAATAAATATATGTAGGTACCAAAGGACTGAATGTGTAACAGGAAAGGTTCCTGTACCAATTCTTCATTTTGTGCATACACCAAGGCTTATGCTGCTGTGCACAAATGCAGTAGAGGATACTGCCCTTTTCGTTTTTAAGAACTGCTTTAGCAACTGTTCTCTGTTCCCTTTGAAGGCAAAGTCACAAGGCTGGGTACAATTATGCCTGCATATTTGAAAGAGCCATTTTATTTGTCACTTTGAGGCTTCATGCAGCCAAGGGTGTCTAGGTTTCTTCAGTACCAGCAGAAGGTAACAGAACAGAGAAAATTTACACACCTCTTATCCATCTGTAAATAACAGATATTGTTAATGTGTAAGAAACAATGTGCATTTTTGTGTTCACTGTATACAGTGATGGTTTTGGGTATACTCTTTAAAAGTTCTGCTACTGAATTGCAAAAGCAATGTTGGAGAAATAGGCAGGAGAAATGCAAATCACAAGTTCCTACAATTTGAAGACCTTACACTGCCTTTTTTAAAAATTGTTTTTCATAATCCTGCCTCTTGTGACACATTATAAGAAGACAGTAAGGTTTTCAGAGCAAGAGAACAACTTATTTCTGTGATATAAGTAGCACACTACAGGGAAACTTATAATAACAAATAAAGTAATATTGTCTGTGTCACTTCTCTGTGCCTGCTTCTGTAAAATGATGTAATACTCTCCATAGTATAAAATACATAAGATTTAGTCCTCAACTAGTGTATATCAAGAGAAAACAAGTGTATGGTGTGATAAGAGATTCTGATATGTGAAGGATTAATAATTTGACACATTATTCTGAAGGACAATGGTGCAGTGCAGCCAACAAGGGAGGACAGGCAAGTACCAAAAATTCAACATGGAACACTGGAATATTCTGATGCCAGAACTCAAACCATCTTCACAGACTTTTCAGATTGCACAGGAAGCTGGGTCCTTCGTGGCACAGTGTCCTGATCCCTGACCAGAACCACAGCCAGAAAGTAACTCACATTCTGGGATGAAAACCAGTGTGAGACATTTAACAGAATTTCACTGAACTTCATAAAATGCTTTGACTGGGTTAAAAGGATTGGTAAATTTCTCTGACCTGGGTTACCTGGCTTGACAGCAAGTAAACCAAGGTACTGGAAATGACTGCAGATTGTGCTGTAAATAGGTTTGGTTTGGGAAAGGTGCAATAGCAGTATCTGCCTGCCTGCTCTGGTGGCGTTGGCATAAACTGCTGCAGTGGTTGGCAGCAGCGTTGTGACAGCCACCAGTCATGTCTGCAGGGTAGGTGTGCTGTGTGCAAACACAGAGTGCACACACAGCTGAGGACTGACAGTTTGAGAGATTATTTATTGTGAAATAAGGTGTCACACCCTGAGGACCACTTCAGAGATCCTTTTGCTTTGACTCACGTGTCTTCTCACAAGATCACCTGGCATTTCATTTTACAGGTCATTCTCTTCAAGTTTCTTATTGATCAAACACTAACCTGGTTAGTACACTAACCAGTACTGATTTCAATGTAAATTCAATGTAATTCCAAGGCTTAGCATGATGTGTAATCTGGGTTCATATTGTGTGAGCGTCAAAACCAGAACTTTTATGATCTTCCTTGCCTTTCTCAGTTTGCTTTATAAAGTCACTTCTTTGAACTCAGGAAGTCATAAGCCTGAGATTTATACTCCTGTACTATGCCTTTCCTGCCAGACAGTGCTCATTAGGCCTTAGTCAGAATTATTTTGTTGTTCTTCCAATAAATGCTTATATAAGCCCAGTAGCAGTGCAGAGATTTTATGATGGAAACCTGTGTTGAAATTTAATTCCAGAGAGATCTGCCTTTTGTTTTTTTCTTTTTAGAGTTTTAGTTGAGGAGACCCACCACCCCTTTGTAAAACAATACTCAGTTAAATAGTGCTATAGTATTCATCACATATGATAGAAAGTATTTTGTTCAATAGAAATTGCAACACAGATTACCACATACAATACTAAAAAGAATAGCCATGATACACATAAAATGATGGCATAATGTTAATATGAATAAGTACTTTTAGTGGAATATCACAAGACGCAAACTGACAGTAGAAAGATGGATTTTCAGTCAAAAGGTATGCTAACAGAGAGCATGGACCTTGCACTGTAACTTTTTAAAATAGGACTAGGTTTTGTTCTTAAATTCCCAGATGAAAAATTCTGTCCTTTGAATATAGTAATTTTAGTTCATGAGTTGCTGTGTCCCTTATGCAGTCTATGGAAATATGAATCCTCCCTGTTGGGAGCCAGTGGGCAAATACTTCATCATTCATAAGTATTTGTCTTGATTCCATTTCTACAAGGTCATTGCATGTAAAACACACTTGTCTGATGCCATGCCTTTAGTAAGCTAATGAGCATGGATTCATCTGCTTGATAGGCTGACTTAATAACTAAAGATAATGACATGCACCATATATTGCTTTATATTAAAGATAGATTGAAGAAAAGTTCCTCATGTCCTAAAGACCAATGTAACCACTTCCTGAAAGACCCTGCATTCACAGCAGAGAGCTGGAACACACAGGAGAGCTATGGTCTTCTTAGCATGTGTGTCAAACTCAAAGGGATTCACACAGTCAGGCAGAGACATTTGTTTAGACTTACAAACACAAAGACTGCTCCAGGAGCACAACACACATGTACCCACCCCCAGGGCTATGTTTTGGGAAGGCTCCCAGGCTATAAAAATAGCAGGAGCTGGCTAGCAGTGTGGTTTTTAAAACACTGTGATAAAGGTTTTTAGAGCTGGTGAAATGAGCTAATACCACCCGTCCATTTCAAATGCAGTGAGTGCTGCAATCCCAGGGAATTGAGCTGCGCGGTCCCGATTGTGCAATGGCCTCTCGTAATAACCCGAATTTCCACAGGGCACCTCAGAAGCCCCACACGTGTATGACACAACACACAGGCATGCACAGCCTCACTCAGGGCAAGCTCATCTCCCTGAGCACACAGAAAGGCCCTCTGTTAAACCTACAAGCTGCTAATACAGTTCCTCTGCCTCAGAAATAGCCTGTGGAAGGTGGTTCTTGATAGGATGGATATGTTTTCCATGCACTGCCAGGAAAAGCTTCATGGCATTGTAGTTGCACTCAGCATCTGGGTGAGTTGCTTACAGACACTAAATAAGGAGTATCTTCTTGTTTGTGGGAAGGAAGCAAGGAATTACTTGGCTGGAACCAATAAAGTGTTCTACCTGTATTTAGAGCAACAGGCAAAGTATTTGCAAACAACCCCCTGATCCAGCACACCCTCAGTTATTTGCACTGCAAAATGAATATACTACATTACAGACTTGCAAAGGTTAAGATTTAAGTGAGGACATTCGAGGTTTTGTGCTTCATACCATTTTCACTGATCAGTTTTCCACAAACCACAACTGGTTAGAATAACAATACGCAAAGCATTCCAGGATTCAAATATCATACCATAATATACGTAAGATCTATCATAAACACACAATTTCTCAGGATCTGGACCTTGGAACAAATGTACATAGTGCTTTTTAAAAAGTCCTTCAGAAAATTGACTTTTTTATTTTGAAAAACTTCAAACAACTAACAAGGAGAAGAAAATAGTCCCTCATCCTGAAAACAGGTTGAATTGAGAGAAAAAAATTGTTTACTTCTAATTATGTGAGGAATAAGAGTGGTTTGGTGTTAAATTTCCTACTGTGCAGTACTTTCTAGGTCAACACATTAGTTTCACTAGAAAGAACAAAAAGGAACAGTAATGATAAACACTGCAAAGCACACATGAATGCACAGTTGTGACTGGTAAATGGTGTGGCTTGGGGCAGCTCTGAGCAGCTGATAGCCTCTCTTTAGTTCAATAAGAAGGAACGTGCCTGTGCTTCAACCAGCTTAACTCAGAATCAATTTTTATAAATAGAATTCACCTGAAAGACATAATAGGCAGCATCTGAGCACACAGAGAGAGTATTTGAGTTAAAGGACAGGTTTAAGACATTAACCATAATCCTCTTGTATCTAGGAGATCATGCAAAGTCTTTATTAGGTTTTTTTTTTTTTAGACTTGGAAACAAATCAATTGATGCTGTTGCTATGATTCAGCCATCAGCTTGACTGGCTGCATTCACTTTTGTCTGTATAGTCTGTTATTAATGTAGGGAATGAAAATAACCACTCTGGTGCTTATTTTAAGCATACTTATCAGCAGCAATCTCCTATTTTATACTAAGAGCAAACACTGTTTAATATATCCTTTTATAACTAAATACAAGTTACTAAGAGATATGGGGTCAATAAGTGGTACCAGCTTCCAGGAACATCCATTGCTTTATCAAACTTTTTTTTTTTTATTGCATTTATAATAGCTATTCAGGAAAACACTGTCAACTGTTTTAATCAAGGTTTACAAATCACTGCTTTGTTAGGAAAGAATGTCTGTGTTGCATCCTCTGTTAATATACTTCAATTGTAAATAGCTGCCAGGAGCATCTCCTACAATAAACTCCAGGTCTCCCAGGCCATGATGATACACAGAAATTAAGTGTAGGCAACTATTCCTAATTTCCACCTGCAGGAGCACACGAGCTGGGACACCATGGATATTTTCCTAAATGCCACAAGGATATGCATGGATGTTCACACACACTCACAGCCCAGACCTGCTCTTTGACACACCAGACAGTGGGGGTGTGCAGATAACTAACTGTGAAACAGAATACTCTAACAAATTAAGTAGGCATACACCTCACCTTTCGCTTTTCAGAACCCTGAAGACACAGACAGATAATTTTGCTCCCCTGTGTGTGCTACAAATGCAGCATTCTGCTGCTGCAGGAGCTGTGCAGGGGAGTGAGGAGGGTCTTACATGCACTGCCCATACCTCAGCTACTCAGCAATCCTGTGGGAGTGCCAGGGAAGGGCATGGCCCTGCCCAGGTTGCTGATGCAACCCTGATGGAGCAGGGTCTGGGGAGGCACAGGCTGGGCAGCTCCCATTCTGCAGGCAGCAGCAGGGACTGGGCAGGTGAATGGCTCACCAGTGGTGACACAACCAAGAGCATTCCCACATGGTCACAGCAGGATTTCAGGGGGACCAGGGAAGTGACACAAAGAAGAGATCTAAGGTTAGGCAGGGCTTCGAGGATCCTTTTTGGGAGTATAGATGCCCAAACTCCATCTAAATCTAATATTAAATTCAGGTCCAAGCTGAATGCTGAAGTCACACAGGGAGACTGTACCTGAGCAGTTGGTGAACCCAGTCCTACACCAGCACACTAATTAATAGTCCACTTCCACCTTAACCTAAATCTCTGAAAGCTGCAGCTCCAGCATGTCCAATCCAGAATAGACTCAGGGGTAAGAGCACTGGAAAGGAGATGGGGATGTACAAGGTGACCTGAATAAATATGGGCAGTCACACAACTGGAACAATTAAAATGATTCCCCTTCTTGGGGAGTCACTTGATTTTATAATTAACTTAGTTTGAATGAGTTTATTTCTTGCAGGCTCTGTAGTACTAATGAACCACCCAGCCCCTGAGGAGCACCTACCTGTGCAGAACTTGATAGATATGCTTTTATGTGATTTTAATTCTTACTTGATTAACTATTAGACCTCTTCAGCTCTACCTAAAGAAAGCAAAGGTTTTATATGCTCTATCTCCATAAGAAGAGGACCCAATATGTACAGTGACCTGAAGACAGAGGTCTGATTTTTTCAGTTAGTTACCATCAGATCACATATACTCCTGCTTCCTGCAAGAGACAGCACAACTCAGTGTGCAATTATACAGGACAGATCTAGGCATCATGCTGGTCTCTTCTCAGCTTTCCCCCTACTCACTTGTTCATCATCCTGTGGACTGTGACAGTACATCCCAGCTGGGTGGGATATACTGGGAACTGCATAGCTGAAATGACATGCATTTAAAAATAAGACTTAAAATTGAAGATTATTTTAAAAACCCCGGGTTGTTATTTTTAACTTTGTCTTATTATTGATCTAGTTAATGCAGTGACTCTATAAAGAATTTTATCATCACAAATAAAGAGACAGTGACTTTACACAGGATAAAAAAGCAGAGGGAATGTTGGGAACTGGGATTTCTTACATGAGCTTTACCACCAAAGTTAACATTCTGCTTAACTAAAGCCACAGTATCTGGATTTATACTTTACCTATTCTGAGGGGACTGTGATCAGAAACTTCACAGAAACACAGAGCAGCTGAAGGTGGAAAGGACCTCTTCATGCTACCTTGTCCAACCCCTGAGCTCAAGCAGGGTTGCCAGAAGAAAGATACTCAGGACTATGTTTAGATGGGGTTTTAATATCTTCATTAAATTCCACCACTGCCCTGCCAACTTTGTTCCAGTGTCACCCCCATCATGCACAGGCAAATTGTATTGCTGCTTCATCTCACTTCAGCACATGAACACCAGCAGCAATTGCAATGTTTGCAGAAATTGCAATGAGATGTGACTGGTTTATACCTACTGGAAGTCTGTCCTCTACTCTGTTTTCTCTCAGTCCAAATTTCTCACTAGTATTTGATGCTGAAAATTCAGCCTTAGTTCAGCTGCTGGCTCATGCTGCCCATCTAGGATCACACTAGCTTGCAGACAACTGTGGAGTTTTAAATTTTCTTACCAAATATATTGCCTTTGAACTTATTGAAATTTAGACCTAACTTGCATGATTCTGTTTCCTTATAACAATAGGTTTTGTTTGGTGGAGGTATCTTGGTAGACAGTGCTGAATGTATAACCACAATGATACTAACTCTAAAACCTAAGATAGAACAAATAAATTTTTTTTTACTAAAATATGAATAAAACACCTCAATGACCAACATTATTAGGAATCTCTGTTTGAGCAGCTTTCCTTTCAAAACCTGTTACTTGTTGCTTTATTTCATACCCTTGCAAATACCTTCAAGATTTAACATGTGGCAGCATTTTTCATTTTGCCATTTACATCTGGCAGATTTTTTTTTCTTGTTGAGTACTATATGAAGTTCGTGGGTTTAATTTGCCAGGGTATTCTGGTATAAGGAGATGGCAGCCAACAGTAGCAGTGAAGATCATGTCTGATACTTTCACAACAAAAGGATTGTGCTTGTTTTGTGTTACTTTGAGGAGGTCATCCCTGCAGCTCCTTGAGAAATTGAGTGGACAGTTAGACCAGCAAAACACCAAGTTATCTTCTCTTTTGCTAGGGTCCTATTTTTTAAAAGCAATTTTTTTCCTAAGCTGCCCTGATTAGATAGTACTAATAACATTATGCTAAATTGGTTCCTTGGGAGATGTCCCAATTAAATGGCTATCCTAATTAAGCACATCCTGATTAAGCAAAAGATCCTATAATTATAATAATAGCATGTAATAAAAACTGGCCCATAGTTCTGTTCAGACAGAAGGCATTTTGCAAGCCTTATTTACAGGAACCACTTTATCCAGTACTGAAACACAACCAGCTCTTGGGTGAAATGCAACATCTGTTTAACAATGTGCAGTAGAACTAAACAAGCTTTCAGAGCAGGAAAATGAAAAACTCTTCCCCATATGACAATGCAGACAATGTTATGACAAAGCAGAAGCTACTCAACATGTAATTTGGATGAAGTATTTTGATAGATCTTAGCAGAATTGCTGCAGTATTTACAATTGCTTCCCATTATCACAAGTTCACCAAAGAGGGGGTTTTGTAGAAACGTCTAACAAATATTTAAGCTACATATTAAGTGGAGGAAAAGTACCCCACATTGAACTTTTGCCTTCTAACTTCTGAAAAAAAGAAAAAAAAAATCTTATTCCTATATTGCCTCAATGGAATTTTTATCAACTTAAAACACCAAGGAGAGTGCAGAACAAGAAGCCAGACAGAGTCTGGTAGAAGTACCAGTGTGAAAAGTGAGTTTTCTCCAACCAGCTGAAAAGCTGAACTCCTCACCCTCTGTAGTTATTGCATGTTTTTTGAGCCCTACTGTGCCAGAGGGAATTCCGATTGTGTGTTTTGGATGCTGTTGATGCTCCAGCTTGCCTAATTGTATTCGTCTGGCTTAGTTCCTCTCCTCATCACAGTGGAGTAGGACAACCTCATTATTTTTAGTTTGCCCTACACAGCACTGCAGAGAAGATGTTGAGTAATTCTTGGTAAGTAATAAGAGTTGAATAAACAAACATAAACAAATATATTTACTTATTAAAATTACCCTTTTTTGGCCTCCTAGTGAAAAAAGAGCAGAAACGAGGAGTTAACAGGAAACTCATAGCCCTAAGTGTCAGCTGACAATAACTGAATGAATGTAAATTTTAGCAGTCATCAGCATAAAGTAAATTATCACTGAAAATTGGTGAAGTCCACCACAAACCATTATTCCAGAGAGTACATAAAACTACTCCCTACCTCTTTCCTTATGGCCCTGCCATTGCTATGTCTGAGCATTTGAGGATTGTAGATACATTATGTTATTGATTATTCAATGTAAGTTCAATATTGTGTGGATGTAGAGTTTTTAAGCTGTACACCATAACACTGAGGAGCAGAATGTGGTCCTTGCATAAACTCAGGAGTACACAGCAAGTGCACAGGCTGCACTGAGCTACTGCTCTCCACAATATCAAGAGAGATGCCCATCTCTGATTCTTCTGAGGTACCACTGTGAAATACAATGGTGCCCTTTGGAGAAAGCAAGGGGTGCTGGTGCTGCTGGGGATGATGACAGTGTTGTCCTCTCAGCATTACAGTGAGCTCCCCACACAAGTCACTTCTCACAAGTGCAAATGCAACCTGAGGATGCGTTGTGGAGCAAGATAATTGCAATTACTGCCAAGAGTGACTCTGTACAAGGATGTAAGGCAGAACACAGAGACCCACACTGAGGAAATATCTGCAGAAACCAGAGCAGGCTGCAAAGCAAGATTACTAGGATCAGAGAAACAGCCAATCTATATACCAACAATGATTAAAAGTGCTTCGCTGTTCAGGATGCAATTGACATTTGTACCTGCATCAGGCAAATTAAATTAGAAAAAAAAAGCAGTTAAGGTAAAAGGGCAATGTTAAGATGAAAACAAGCTAAGTTTGGACTTCAAACTGAAAGACTTTCATTGAGGTAACTTCTAACCATGTTAACCCTTCAGAATAAAAGACTGGTTAGCCAGTAACCAAACTTACCTGGTGCTGTAGCAGATGAAAGGTGTAAACCAGCCCTTAAAGTCCTGAGCTCAGCTGCCAGGTAGTTGTGATATCTGACTGACTGCTGCAAACTCAATTCCAGCCTTGCTTGAAGTCTCCTTCCTTTATCCCAGCCTCCAAGTCACTAACTCTCCATGCCTTAGTAAGTCCTGTAATGACATATTATAGAGAAAAAATAAACACATTTGCAGAAGCTACCTGCAGGCAAGATTCCCCAAGATATCATTAGCCTAGGCTAAGGAACTTAAATAAGGCCTTTTTAAGGAACTAACATAAGTCTTCAGGCAGTTCACAATAGCACCACAGTCACTTCCTTGACCCTTCAGGTAAAAGTAGAAAACTTTTCTTTTTAAACAGAAATACACCATGATGCTTCCAGATCACAAGACAATTCTATAAGTAACAAATGTCTCAATATAGGGTACTAAAAAACCCCAAACCCAACCTAAACAAACAAACAAAAACAAAAAACCAAAAAAAACCCCACAAATAAAACCCCAACCAAACAAAAAAAAAACAACAAAAAAACCCAAACCCAAATCAAAAGAACATTAACAACACATTAAAGAACTTCTAGTTAGATCTCCTACAATAACAACACCATGAAAAAAAAACCACTTCAGTAGCAAAGGCTAAATGAGTTTCTAAACTAGCACCTCCCTTCTTCTGTTCAGCATAACTGTCCCAAACAACTAATCTGTTAGCCTCATGTCCAGTTCTTTAAACAGGAAAACAAACAAGGACAGGTCTTCTGGGACCCTCCCTACCACCCCTAAATCAGTTATCTTAGATAGCACTACACAAAGTTACCTTATTCCATGGCCTGATGCCTCAGGTGGTGATTTCAAACCTAGGTGATCACAATAACCTGCAAGCACTATTCTTGAAAAGTTACTTTTGGTGAAACATGGTGCAATATTTTGCAAGCAGTAATAAACCCTTATAACAATCCTGAACACAGGGCAAAGGTTATGGCAGATGAAGTGGAGCTACCCCAGCAGGGGAGGCTGGAAGAGTGTTTTATGTAAAAAAAACTTATTTCCAGGCAGCAAGGACTTGCCCAGCCTGAGGGCATTGACATCTGGTTAAATTAAAAGCAGATGTTTAGCTGCTCTAAAGCAGCTGAGCACCATCAGAGTCAATGGAACAGAGCTCCCTTGTGCAAACTCTGCCAATTCACTATCATGGGGAGGCTGGGCCAAAGCTCCATCCCCGTTCACATCTCAGCAACTTTGAACCATCCCAAAGTACCTTTAGTTAGCAGGTTATTCCATTCTTCAGTTCACTGAGGCATTCTGAACTGTGAGCTCAGGCAGAAACAAGCAAGTTGTTTTTTGTTCTGTCAAAATTGTGGTCCTTTTCCACGTACTGCTCTGCTTAGATTTTAATTGCTAAGTGTTTCCATGACTGCTGAGAATTTTGTCCTTAACTCAGGATCTCATCTTCATAATTTGGAATTAACCTTAAGAATGCTGTCCGCTAATCAGATGAATCTGCTGGGTTTTTTTCTCCAAACGGTGTTTTGTCTCACAGTATAAAGGTCAAAGTTTATTTGATCATATCAATAGCACTCTCGGAGGATGGACAAAGGCTAATATTTTCATTATTACATTAGAAAAGGTAATGCCTGTTCTTTTTTTTAACAGGCCTTCTGTTAAATTGTAAGAGCTTTATAATTTGAGACAAAATTTCCTGCCTGCTTCATACACCTCTGGAAAATTTGGCCCTGTTCCTCCTTCTCCTGTGAGAGAAATGTTATTGTTATTACAGTGGTTGTCTTGGGAAGGGGCATGAAAGACTACAAGAAACTTTATCTCTGGATTGGGACCCCAGCCTGCATGGACTGGGCTTTCTATTTTTTTTCAGTGAGCCAGGTTCAGATTTTGGGAGGCCTGGTGCTAAGCAGGGTGGCCAAGCTTTGTTTGTGTTCATGGTCCTGCTCTGCTGCTCATGGAGACTGAGTGACTGTGAGCTGCTCATTTAAGTGTGTTCAACCTGTTTCACCTCTTGGGTCATCTCTGAGGATCATCTCTGCTGGGAGGAGAAGCAGAAATATAGAGTTTATGATCTAGTCACAGTTTGTATGTCACCAGTACCACCAATCTCACAACTCAACTCTGAGACACCCTTAATTAATACATCAGTGTTAAAAAAACCTTCTAGTGTGCCCAGGTAACACCAATATCTTCTGATCACATAGCCTGTGTCAGAGCAGGAGAGGCAGACTTCACAGTGCACAACCACCCAGCCTCTGCCCTAAACAGTGAGAGGGGCTCAGCTCTCAGAGCATGGTCAAGACTGTAAAGTGGGAAAATACTTCTAGGACTTTATCCTCGTATTCACATGAAAATCCTCTAGGCTTTTCAAAATGCAGATCTTGTGTTGCATATATTTATAGGGCAGGCAACACACAGACTATAGGAAAAGCAGGACCCAGGTAGTGATCTGCTAGAATTTGCAATAAGAGATCCAACTGAGTACCTTCAAAATTATGTGTTTTACATGTTGAACATACAGAGCATGTTCAAAATGCTGTGTTTCAAATTCTGTTTATTTGCTGTGACAAGCACTGACACATGTACATTTATTCGAGGTGCTTAGCTTCTACACCTCTTAATAAAGTCAACTGGAGAAGAAAGTTTTGTGCAGCTCTCTGTTCCAGCCATAAGTTGTGATCTCAAGAACATGTTAATTGGACCCCAGAAACCCAGGAGAACTTTGACAAAATCCCCAGTGTTCAATGTTAGCATTGAATCTGTCCAGACAAATCATCTCCCAGGACTGGAGCCCAGACTGTTATGTTAATAAATGCTTCTAAAGTGAGCTTTTTCTGGGGTAAGGTTTCTATTCCCTTCACACACAACATCAAGGTCTCACTGATAGCTGCATGCTAAAATTATCAGGCAACAGAAATGTGGTTTTTTTCAGCTGGTTTGTTCTAGAAGCAAATGGGTAATATTTTAAGAACTACATTGCAAGTTCAGTCTTGACCCCAGGGATATTTTAGCCTTAGGCCTGGATGTAATAACTTCACCCTGTCTTTAAGACAGAAATGTTATGCTTGGTAAGATGTCAGTCTCAGCACAAATTTTTAAAACTTCACGAAATAATATCTCTACTGATCATCAGGTGAGGGAAGTGTGATAACAAGTGTTATAACAAGGATTAGTGGGACAATGTCCTTCATTAAACTGACTCACAAACAACTATTTTTAAAAATAATTTTGGCTGCTTTTTAAAAGGCTTCTGGCTCTTGAAAAGTAGGACCTGTGCTGGTGTCAAATTCCTAGTTCCTTGGCTCACAACTCACAAAGTCTGCAGTCAGTATGCAGACATATAGCTATTTAACATGTAAGTGGAAGGGAGAGCTTGCAGGTGATTTGTTACATTCCCACCTCATCAGGTAGCTTCATGTGTCAAGTCCTTACAAGTCACAAGAGGAAAAAGGTAAGCACAAGTAAATTTATTTATACTCTATATGCAAATCCATGAAAAGCATTGGTTACAGATAAAGATGGTTTAGAGTTAAGTGAGACAGTCAAAACATCAAAACTCATATCCCAGGGACCGACATGCATCAAGAGCTCGTTCCAAGTAGACTGAAAGGCAAATTTTCTGTCCAGTGGAGTGGCAGGTTCCTTTAGAGCACAAACATCACTGCTTGTTTCAAGGATCAAGCATCAGAAACCAAACCAAACTGTACCACACAGTGAATCTTGCCCTGTATATTTTATAGAAATTATTTACCTTCCAGCAGAGCAGATTTGGTGCCTGTCACAATCTCCAGCTCTAGGAAGGGAGAATTTCAACTTACACAGAATACAAAGAGCAAAGAGATAGCTCAAACTTCCCCTTTCCTGACATTGCTGCTGTTTCTACTCAGAATGGGACACAGACACACACCCTTCCTTGGTCCCTTTCCCACTCATGTCACCTCAGGATCAAGACTAATTAAAGTTGTTTGAGACTGTAAATATTTACCTGGATCCACCATAAGAGGAAAATACATTTGGCAGAGTATCAGCCTAGGACCCAGGAAGATGTAATTTTATTCCTTGCAGGATCACAGTTTTACTGTGTGACAACAGGCACAGTCAAGTCCTACTGTAGGGATTATTCTGTCTCCGTATTCACTGAGTTCTATACTCAAAAACAGAGGTGAAATGAAGCAGGATTTTACACACACAAGGAATTATTCAGATATCACAGTAAAGGTAAATACCTCCCAAGCAAGGTATGTTTCTTCTGCATGATTATCATAATGACATCCAAAACTCATGGTGCCAGATTCATGTATCAGCAAGACACAATCATAAATACAAGATGCCTTTCAAGCACTGTGACATTCCCTTCCTGCAGATGGCTGGAAATGTTCTTAGATACAATATTTGCAATTAGCTTGCTGATGAAATTAGTGCTCTGAAATGGTTAGTTTTATAGATGCCCGTTACTCCCTCTCTGGATATTACTGCTTTAACCTCTTTGAGACCTTGGCTGAGAGCCCTTTCTTAGGACTGCAGTATTGAGAGTGCAGGTCAGACAAAAAAATATAGCCCAGCACAAGCAGGGAGAAGATGTGGAGTTGTCAGGTGGGTGATTTGTCTGGAGCTCTGATGAACTGCATCCTAATCCCTGCTGTCCCACTGCTGCCCTGAACTGTCACTCCCCTGTGTTTCTGCTTCAGTAAAATGAGGTGCTACTTATTGCCTTCCAGCCCATGCTGTGGGAGAGCTCAGAGTCACCACCATTCCCAGAGACCAGTTCTGGTACCTCCTTTTAAACATGAGTAATCATCGTTCCTGACATGTGCTGCCCTGCTGCTCTTGTTTTACCAGCAAGAGTGTTTGGGGCATGTGCTCAGAATATTTAGGAAAAATCCTTCCAACCATTGTTCCTGAATTTCCCAGGAGAGCTATCCTGGTGCACACTCTGCTGAGGACCTGCCCCTCATCTGCTGACTGAAGCACATCAGTGATGGGAAGGGCCCATCAGTAATACAGGAATTCATAGGTCATATCAGGGGTCTTGGGGGATCCCATACATCCAGGGATCTCACTGTTGCTTCAACCTAGTTTGCCACTGTTCACTGCTTTGTGCCACTGGGTAATGAGAGAGCAAAGTTTCTTCCATAGGAATCAAGCAGGAAACTGAGATTTTGATGAAGTTTCTGCTCTCTTTGCAGCAAAGCCCATCAATGTCTCAGGCTGGTTTTCACCTTTCATGGACAATAAAGTAATTTGCTCACAACAAACAGCTGCTCATCTGAAAGAGGACTGGCATGAATCATAGCGGAGGCATGAATCAAAGAGGACTGGCATGAAAAGCTCATGCTCATTTTTGGACACTGCATTATGCCCTGATTAATTGGCAGTGGCTTATGGCTCTATCAATAGGACACGCTCCCTGGAAGAATGACACATTTCCCAGAAATCCTCAACAGACCCAAGCATGTATTATTGATGAGCTAGGAAAAAATCATCTGGGTATTTTTACAAACCCAAGCTTTACATCAGTTTTGCTGAAAGGCCTGTCAGTCTTTTTGATTATGTTTCCCTCTGAAATAAATTTCCCCCGAGGCAAAGTCTTTAGTTATGGCACAAGCCTGCAGCTCAGGAGACGTGTGCTCCCTGCTTGGTTCTGTGTCAGACACGCGGTGCCCGTCGCACCACGCAGATCGATTTTACTGTGTGCCCAAAGATCCCGACTACTCTGTAAGTACTCTCACAAAAAAACAAAAAGCACTCAGCTGCTGCCAACTATCTTGGCTGTCCAGTAGTGCTCCCTCATCCCTGCAGCATTTGCAGACCTACTTTGGAGAACTTTTCCATCTTCTCCTGTTTCCTGCAGGGGTATTATCTGTGCTTGTGAGGATTCAATTAATGCCATTGATGTGGAATGTTGTTCCATTCATCACTGGCCACAGCATCTAATGAATAGGATAATCTAATTCTCCCCAAATAAATATGACACCAAATTAAAAGGGTTCATAAACAGCCTCCAAAACAAGTGAGTTTGTTTCAATTTATTGCCTTTTAAATTGCACTGGATCCCTCAAGTACCAGCCTAGCTATAAACAACCAGTCACTGAGTTAGAGAGTTTATTATCACTAATGTTTGCCTTTATTTATACTAGATTTGAGTGTTAGCATTAGCTGGAGAACAGAAAAGGAGAGGTCATCCAAATGCCACAGTTTTAAGCCACAATTTTCCTAAACTAGTGACACAGCTTTAAGGAACAATGTATTCTAGACAATTATTTTTGCTGTGTTTACTGTCACTAAAATATTCAACAAAGTAGTTATGACCTATCAGTAGAACCATGTGAAAGTTCACCAGGAAACCAGAAAAAAGTTGCAATGCCTAGTGGCTGGTGTTAAAAGACACTCCCACCCTACTGTCCACCAAAACCCAAAGCCACAGCTCTTCTAAGTTTTTGTCCAATATAATTTTATTTGGGAGCCAGCTGTTAGAAAATTTATGACATGTAAAGACAGATGATCTTGTCAAGCTCTTCTCTGAAGGTGGCCTGGTTTTCAGTATCCTGCCTTCTATGACTGGTCTTTCCAGAATGTCTGGCAGCAAAGGAGACAATCAGTTATGGATTTCTTACAGGATGATCTAGATGAAACAGAAAGAGAGAATATATAGATTTAGTGTGATGCTTTACAAGTACATCATATTGACTCACCAATTTAACTATGGACAATACCTGGTGCTTCAAAAGAACCTCATCTTGTGTTTTACTGCTTGAAAATCCTATTTACTTAACAGCTTCTATAATAGATTTTAAACACTCCTGAAATTAATCAATTAAGCTCATTTAAGAGAGTCTCATGAAGTAAAGATGTATCTTTGCACAGTTTTTACAGTCAGCACATTACTCAGGGTAACACAGCTGTGGCTTGGAAACCCAGGGCTGTCATGTCTGCAAAGCAGAAACCTGTCTTGTGCAGGGGTTTTCTTTCAGTCCCAGAAGGAGGACAAGCAGTGAGGAACAAGAGAATTTACCACAGAATCACAGAAGGGTTTGGAAGGGACCTTTAAAGGTCACCCAGTCCAGGCCCCTTGCAATGAGCAGGGACATCTTCTACCAGAGCAGGTTGTTCAGAGCCCCATCCAGCCTGAATGCTCCCAGGGATGGGACATCCAACACCTCTCTGGGCAACCTGTTTCAGTTCTGGCAAGGCTAGAAATGGACATCAGCTGTAGCTGGACTTTTCCTATTTCTTGTTTGAACCCTTGGGGATCCATTTAAACTCAGAAATTAGACCCCCAACACTGATCTCTTCTGCTAGAGATTAGTGACATTTAAAGCAACAACTCTCCCCTCCCTTTTGAAAAACATCAGCCTTTATTTTGGCTAAAATAACAAGGGACCTTTCAGCTCCGTGGCTAAACCGAGGAACTGAGAGGGAAACTGTGGTTTTCTGGCTTAAACTAAAATAGAAGTTTAAGAGATATTTCAGAAAGTAAAAATTATGTTCTCAGGCAAACTGAGTATTAAAATTTCCCCCTCCAAAATGTCATGTTTAAGCTTCAGATTAACAAAACCTTTTGATAATTGTTTTCCAGCGTGAATCAGCTTTAAAAATAAAGTTGCCATTTTAAAATCAATTGATGTAAATGTTGACTTTCATCCCCCCCTATTTTTCAGCCTGACATCAATTTATAAGCTCAGCTAAATTTAATTTATGTCCACCAAATGCCTTTTTTTCCAGTGAATATAGTATTGCCAATAATATTTTGCCCAGTGCTGACTGTGATTCTATGCTTCCCTAGACCATTGCTACACATGACTCAGTTCCTGTTTGGACTGTAATTCAATTTCAGAGCTCACTGCCATCTATAACTCCAAAGAGCAATTTCAGCTGAAATCCTAAATTGAATTACAGATTCATATTGCATTGCTCACTATTTATTAATAATATTGTGCCTACAACATATCCTGTTCTTCATTACCATAGAGAGAACAGTACTGGTTCCTCTGTATGATCCAGAGCTATTTGTTTCTCCAAATGTTAGGTTCCTGTATGTACAGAACTTACAGACATCTGCGTTTCTTTTGTAACAAGTACTTTTATCTAACCAGAAATGCAGAAAAGGTTTTTCACAACTATACTTGGATGTATCATATGACTTCTGTATCACAGGAAAATATCACCATAAGTATTTCTTTGCAACTGGAAGAATGTAAAGTATTAAGGCATAAAGTCCCTGTGAACGTTGAACTCCCATGCAGTGACACTCCTCACTGCTGGGCACACAACTTTCAGGCAGAAATGCCAACCCTAAGCCTCCAACAAGTCCAAGGTATGATACTGACCCAGCATGGTTAATTGAGATTTGTAACAGGAAGGAATGTTGGGGAAACTGGAACACAGCTTGAACAAGAAATACTTCTTTCCAAACAGACAGGATTGACTGTTTCTGTCCTCTCAGAGGACAGTCAGATGCAAATCCCTAATTATTAATTCTTTTGTGCAGCCTAACATAAGTCTAACAAAAACTGCTGGCAATTTCTTGGAACCTCAGGGATGAGTTCTTTTCGTTCTGATGTATGACACCAGAAGACTGAACAATCATTACTTAAAAGGCCAATAATGTTTGCAATTAGGGAGAATTGGAGTGACCTTGTTTGCATGCGGTCTGAGGAGAAGAGCTTGCTGCACTGTGTCAAACAAAACATCTCTTGCTGCTGCAGCATCCCAGGCATGGGATATTCTGCAGTTATTGACCCCAGACACTAAAGAAGTGAAGAGTCTTTGGAGTCAGCTCAGGCATTTGGGTTCAATGCAGAAGTTGAAGGGAAGCCTGACAGATCTTTGGCACACTCCCATCTTAGCATCTTACAATTTGCTGCTATCTTCCCAGCAAAGGAAATTCCACACAATAATCCCTGAGGAAGGTGTATGTTTAATTATCAGATGGCCACCTTGCCAGAAAAACAGGCTGCAGATAGGCAGGCCATAAGCCACGACACTGGGAGACTCCATTATCTATCCCATCTGGATGTCTGTGGCAGGCAGTATTAGAACACGGCAACATTTTACATTAATACATCAAACTAATTTACCATTAATTTGTTAATTTAAGAATAAAAAACCATCAGCAATTTCCATTCAGGAAGGCTCCCAGCAATGAGGGTGCTCTGCCCTTGGGCCTCCCTTCAGTGGAGCCATCCATGATAGCACATCCCACCTTCCCTTCCCCCGGGCCACACACGGAGCTGCTCTGTGTTTTGGCCAGCCCAGCCTCAGCTCGGAGCAGAAGGGCTGTCTGGGCAGCCTCAAAGATGCCCCAGGGTCAGCTCTGGAGCCTCAGGCAGGGCTCTGGCCCTGGCCCCACCCCAGCCCTGATTTCAGCAGCCAGGGCTGCCTCTGTGCACTGATGAGGAAACTGCAGGGAAAAAGGAAGACTGAACATCTTTCTCAGATTATTTCCTGCCCTTGAAACACTTTCCTTAACTCAAGGAGATGGTAAAGAGATCTCCCACTTTGCCTGACAAAATATCTGCTATTCTCCCATTTCCTGACAGGAACATATTCTTTTAACCTCAGTTTGAACACTTAAACATATTTTATCCAAAAATTACTCCAAACTGTTGCAAAATAGAAATACAAGTGAAACCAAACTTGACTTTTCTTCTCTCCAGAAGTCACACCTTATAAGCGATGACACACCTCTTCAGAAGCAGGGCCTTTGCTTGCCTGGGGCTGGCCTCCTGGTTTCAGGTCACATCTGCTCTGTGTTCCTGGGAGAATTAAGCAAGATTAAATGAGGTCAGCTTTCTCTGGAACAGAAACTCTCAGGGGTTAAACATGGAGTGTGTGCATTAGCATCCTATCTGGAACAGACTCCACTACTGGAGTCCTATCTGGACTCCACTCCTATCTGGAACAGACTGCTGTTAGTGTTCCGGGTGTCAAGAGCAGTGTTCCGGGTGTCAATAGCAGCTGGAGACAACCGACTCTGCCTACATCTGGGTGTGAGCTGAGCAGAGGGCTGTACCCACACCTCAGGAGGGGCAGCACAGCTCCTGCTGTGTGTGCTGTGTCTGAGGCACAGGGCAGCCAGAGGGGAGGACAGCAAGGTGGCTCCAGTGCTGGCCCTGGAGGCTCCCTGCACACAGGTCCTTCTGCAGCACAGGAGGAGGAGAAGGGCTGGCACATAGGCAGCAGAAGGCCAACACCAGTCCTGGGCATTTTTTATGATGCCCCTGTTACCTTTTCCTTGCCAACCTTTTATCTTGATTTTTGTGCAATAAAATCATGTTAATAAAACTGTGAATGAATGGAAAGGTCCTAAGTCAATATTTGCACTTAGAAAAGACTGGTTAGAACAGCTTAGGAATTGATCCTGATTTATTAAAGCACCTGTTCACCCAGGGAACATTTTAGCAGCAATCAATATGTAATTAAATCTTCATTGATGTTTTACAATTGTTTTGTTTCCCAGCAATTACAGTGATAGAATCAGCTTCTCCTGGCTGTTCCTCCTTTCCAGCTTTACTACTGATCTCTTGTGAGCATTCTGGCAACTCACTTTACATCTCCCAAGCTGTTATTAATAAATTGGGATCACAGTGAAACAGCTTTAATCCATACCCACTGTGTCAAGCGCAGGCCAAGGAGAAAAGCCAACCTCTGACCTGAGGAACCTGATAACAATAACAACAACGGGAGCCCTGGGGCCATATAAACACAAATGTTTGAGTGAAATCATCACACAGCTCTCAACTAAAATATGCTTGAAGAGCTGTGCTTTCATTAGGCTTTTCTAGTCAGACTTTAGGTCCCTCAAATCTGGGATTGCTTTTCACTTGTTGCCTGTCCAGCTCCGGGAAACAGAGATGTTGTGGGTGCAGCAGTGTAAATCACTCCCGCTCCCTGCTCAGGCAGACCCAAATTCCCGTTCGGCTTTTCCAAAGTAATACCCCAAACACACCAGGATGGGTCATACTTTCAGTAAAACCTCCTGACCCGCCTCTGCTCGGAGGAGGGCCTTGCCCAGGACTGTGGGCTGAGAGCCCCCGGGCTGGCTCCTCCAGGGGACAGGGACGGCACCCTCCGAGCCAGGCTCTGCTGCGGCCGGGAGGGAGCCGGGGGGAAGGGGGAATCCCACCCGCTCCTCTCGGCTCCCGCGGAGGTCGTGCCCGGTGTGCCCGGGATGCCCCAGGGTGCGCGGTGTTCCCGGTGTGCCCGGGATGAGCGGTGTGCCCGGAATGAGCGGTGTGCCCGGTGTGCCCGGTGTTCCCGGGATGCCCGGTGTGCCAGGGATATCCCGGTGTGCCCGGGGTGCCCGGTGTGCCCGGGATGCCCCAGGGTGCGCGGTGTTCCCGGTGTGCCCGGGATGCGTGGTGTGCCCGGTGTGCCCGGGGTGCCCGGTGTTCCCGGTGCCCGGGCTGGCGCAGGCGGTCCCCCAGCAGAGGGGGGTGTAAGCCCGGCTTTAGCCGGGCTTTGGCCGCGGCCGCAGCCCCCGCAGGCCCTGCACTGCACGCGCAGGTTTTTGAGTCTGCCCGAACCGACTCAAAAAACCAAACCAAAACGAAACAGGCAAGTCCGATCATCGGCGTCAATTAGAACAGGTGACTGTGAAAAACCAAGCGGGGGGCTTTGGCCAGCAGAAGGGACGTTCGAGTCCCTGTCCTTTGGTGCCCGTAGCTGGCCCGTGTTCCCCAAAAACTGAGAAAAGGACCCCCCACCTTGATGTTCAGCCTAGAGACAAGGCCAGAGACTGAGACATCACTGCAAACACAAGCACTTTAAAGGGCAGAGACAGAAAGCTCCTCCTCTTCGTGTTCACTTGAGGTGTGTTGATACCCTGACCCCAAGGACCCTTGTCTGTGTCCTGGACTCACCAAGACCTTTTGAACTTGCCACTCTCACTGATTCCTGCTAATCTCAGCAGTGCAAGGAAGGGAACCTCCCCCAGCCAAAAAGTTCACCCACTTGATGAGAAGAGCTCCTTTACTGAAAACGTTTACTGAAAGGCCTTTTGTAACTAAATGTTTAAAGGATTGCTTTAAGCATGGAGAACCAGTGGTCAAGGCAGACCTGAACTTCTCAAACTTCTCATGTATCACTGTCCACGCTTGTGTTTCACTCAGCACCCTGGTGGTGCAGTCATGGGGGTTGGAGGCAATTTTGGGGGGAGTCCAGTGACTGCTGAGAGGTTACTGTGACACTAAGAAGCAGAAACAGGTCTGCTCCCACGGGCAAGGTATCCTGTGTTCACCAAAACCAAATCATCCGTGCCAGTTTTGATTCTCCCATGCTCTGACATTGATATGGGGACTGAGCTTGCTGGTCTTTGCCAACAGACAAGCAAGAAGGGAATTAGGCACACAGCCTTCAACTTTTACATGCTTGCAGACAGCTTGGCTCTCCCATTCACTGCTCCTTAGGGAGCTTCCTCTGAAGTTATGTAGATAAAGCTGCTAAACGACTGCCTCTGGCACTGAATTTTGACCCATGCCCTAAAGCCTCATTAATATCTGGGACTCCTTCCAGACCCATTCTGCAGGCATCAAACGGCCCCCTGCTCTACCAGCTGGTCCTGAAATGATCGCGGCTTCAGGACAGCCCAAGCTTTTTAGGGTTGTTCAGACTTGTGAAACAGCTATAGTGCATTAGAAGAACCTTTAATTCCATGTCAAAGTACCATCCTTCACAATAGGTTAAAATAGAAGGAAAACTTCAAAGAATAAAATGGAAACAAGAAATTAACATTTCCCCTTTTGTTTGAAAAACTGTTTGGGAAGCAGATAGTATTGAATATGTAATGAGCATCCACGTCCTTCAGAGAGCTTTGGATATCTCCACCATTAATTTGATCTTCTTTTCCCCCAGACTTGGATCAATGCAAAGATTTTCTAGAAGTACATTTTCAGACCCTTGTTCACTGTTAATCTTCTCTCTGTATCCTTTTCAACATCTTCTTCCTAAAGTCTGTCAGTCACTGCCACAGAGGTTCATCAAGGCTGTCTTGTAATCGCCACTGGTATCCTCCTGACAGGAGAAAATATTAAAAAACAGGTGAGTATGGAAGTTCCTCTGCATGCTCCAAGTGCTGACGTTGTCAGTCTGTGGAATATGTCCACACAGGAAAACGATTTTGGAAAGAGCAAGCCAGACTTCAGCAGAGTTGCTGCCAGCTGTCACACCATCAAAAGCGAACGAAGAAATGAGGCTTGTAGCTACCACCTGAAATAACATCCATCAAGCCCAACTATTTCCATTGGAATGCAGGTAAGAAATTGATTAAGGTCCCGTCCCACAGAGCAGCACAAAGTCAGCACAAATAACAGCAAGCAAACCTGTAGTGTTCAAATCTTTTGTCTCTGGGTATTTATGAAGCACCTCTTCCCTACAGGAAGGGAAAAGGCACTATAGTTAGCCCTGACATATGGCATTTCTAAAAAAAGCCACAAAGGCTTTTTGGTCTTGCAAACACTACACAAAATATTCACTGGGTTAAAAAAATCCTCCCTTTGAATGTTTTGTGACAGGTGTAAAGCTAATTCCACTTCTCAGAAGGAATGAATGTTCTATACAGACCCTTGAAGACTGATCATTAATCCACATGACAGATACTGACAGTGTCAATTATAAGAATCAGACTTCCCATAGAGACTGCCAAGGACTGGGCTTCTGTGCCATTTGCACAGGGGCAGAGGAAGGTCCCAAAGTCCTTAGGACAAATGGTAAAAACAGCATTTCAGTGCTAGCAGGGGAGGCACATTCACTCCGAGCTGAGACTCAAATGCTACAATAAGCCTTGACAAGGTTCAGTTTCTGAACCAGTCTCATCACAGTGTAGACAGGCTTTTACCTGAGATAAGGCAGGAAAAACCCCTCAAATAACAGAAAAGGACAAGGAAAAAGGAAAAAGGAAAAAGGAAAAAGGAAAAAGGAAAAAGGAAAAAGGAAAAAGGAAAAAGGAAAAAGGAAAAAGGAAAAAGGAAAAAGGAAAAAGGAAAAAGGAAAAAGGAAAAAGGAAAAAGGAAAAAGGAAAAAGGAAAAAGGAAAAGGAAACAAAATACCCCAGCACTATTTTGACTTATATGGGTGGCACTGGCTTGAGGTAGTTAAGGATGGCAGAGAGAGATGAGAAAATGGCACATTGTGGGATAGGTATGACAGGAATGATTCATTAAATTTATATTAATCTAGGATGTCATGAAGTGCATGGATACAGAGACTGATCCACGAAAATCCTAGTGCAGTGTTTCCTTGGGTTTGCTTTGTCCAAGTCACTCACAGGAGCAGATGGCACCTTTCAGACACACGTGTCTCTCAAGGACATGACTATTAACAGGCCTACTGAAGGAGAGCCATGATCACAGCAGAAAAGACACAGTCACTGCAAACAGCCATGGAGGCATCTCACAATACTGGAAGGGTTAGGAATACATGCAATGGCTGAGAAGCATCATATCAAGATTCTGCTTACCGAGATCATAACGGAGAGAGGCTTTCCTGCAATTCGCTTGAATTCAGGCTTTATGAGGTTCAGGTCAACTTCACTTCGAGAAACAAGCACTCTTATCAGAGTCCCATCATCAGTGCCAGCCCCCTGCAATAACAGATACATCAGTCTGTGATGTTAGTGGGTGTTCAAGGGATAGGCTATTTAAACTGGTCCAGGACAGGAGCAGTCAGCTTTCAAACACCACTTGTCAATTGTTCTGTGGGATATCTGCATCTCTCTCTGCAGGGCCCACCCTCACACTCCTCCCAGGGAACCTCTGCCAACACCACAGGCCCAGCATGGGGCTGTGCACGAGTTTTGCACTTGTCAAATGCAAAAGCAAACTTGCTACAGAGGTGGGAGTTGGCACTGAATACAGACTGTCCTTCTGCAGCATCACCCAGGCAGTGTTTGACTTCAGCCAATATTGTTTATTCACTCACAGGGAAATAAGGATCACAGTGATAACAAAACAGTTTTCTCAGCTTTCCAAAAGGTTTGGAGAGCTGACATCTTGTACATAGCAGTTAAGTATTACAGGGGCTCAATCTGCAAATACCTTATGTGTCCCCATTTGAAACTCTCCTTTTATACTGCCATTGAGAGAATTGCTTCCTAAAAAGAAAAGACTGTGTTCCAGTCTATTAACATGGAAGACAAGTCTTCACCATCAACAACCTCCTAGAAAAGCCTCTTCCAGAAGTTTTGTCTGTGTTCCAGAAAGTGGGGCAGGACTTCTGGTGGACTCTTAAGCCAGAAAAGCCAGACTCCCTTGTTATCTTGAGCTTAAAGGGTACTTTTCTGCTCAAGGTGTTTGAAAGGATTCTGCTATTACAGTTGCACTGATCCTGCTGAATTTCACCAAAACCTTGCCTCTTTTAGTTGGAATTGGTGGAAGTCAGGCTACAATTTAAGTCAGTATGAAAACCAGTGTGTGGGAATGAAGAATCTTACCTTTAAAGCATTGTACAGCCTCTCTGCAAAGTAGTTATGGATGTTCCTGGTGCATTTCACTAGGCATACAAAAAAACTCAGTAAGAATCAATGGTAATTCCAGCCCAGAGCAGGAGGTTACTGAGATCCTGCATGCTTCCCATTAATTCAGTGTGCTCCTGGAATTTGAATTTATCTTACCCAAGAAGTACCTCTTACCTCCTACCATATACCTTTATAAAGTAGATCCATCTAAGTCAACTACTGCAGAAGAAAAGGCAGCAGACTGAGAAAGCAAAGGGAAAAGTCACCACTTACCAATAGCCAGCATGGCATCCTCAAGGGAACCACGAGTTTCGCTCTTGATAGAGTCTTCTATATTCTTACCAGCCAGTTTCTGGTATTCTTCAAACACTGTTTGAAACAGAAACAACTTATATTTTTTACCAAGTAACCCTCAAGGCATTTTGTGCCCAGTATTTCCAGGCATTTCATGTGTGAACTCACAGATCCTGCAAAAGCAATGGCCACATTTGCACCAGTGTCAGGAGGCTTAGTCAACATCAGAAATCAGCTATCAAGATGGATGCTAACATTTACAAAAAGCCAAACAATTCATGGTTCTAAACTCCCTGACTTCAGGCAATTTCAGTCACCTCAAGTTTATTTGGAAATCTGACCCTTCATCGCTGTCTTTACCCACAGAAATAAAGCAGGCAACAAAGTTTAGGCACACCTTTGGTCTTGTGGTTGTTGATATCATTAGCTTCAGGAGCCAAAATAAAATCAGCTTCAATTTGGGACTATGCAGCTCACAGCCCATGGACTTTACAATAATGACAACACCATTTGGGGAAACTTATTTCAACCACAATTTACAATAAAAATGACTGAGAAAAGATGAGCAAAACACAGGCACTGTAACAAAAGCTCAGCAACAGGGTCATTGCTTGCCTTATACACTTTGGATACTCCAAGGCTCAGAAACACAGAGAGCTGTTTTTATTCCTAACTTTCTAGGACTGACAAAGAAGGAAAACTGGTATGTAATGTAACAGACATCTTAAACTTTGCTCAGCATCCAAGATGATCAACACTGAAGGCACTTTAGGGAAATGTAAAAATGCACAGAATAGACAGATGGATACAAAACTCTGAACCCAAACCTATGCTTTCCATTAAAAAAAATTTAAAAGCTGCAATAATTACACTCAGATTTTAAAGACAAATAGCTCCAAGTGGCCGTAGCACGGAAGAAATTGCTTGGTACCACAGTAGGTTCCAAAGAGTGGTTGCATTACAACAAGATGAAATTAAATTCTTAAAGACAGATACAGACAAATACTAGAGAGATCATCTATTTTGCTTTGTTTGTCTTGTTTATTTTTAAGTGACCTTGGGAGACTGAATTTGAAACACAAGGGGGAGCTGGCTTCCAGGGCATAGAAATAGCCTCAGCTTGGAAAAAGCTCAGGCATTTATCTGAAATGAAATTATAAATTTATCTCTGGCTAGATTTATCAGTTTAGGTCCACCTGATTCACAAAGTACTTGATATGCTTAGATTCAGCCAACATAACAAACAAAATCTGTTATGCCTCAACAGCCTTGAGATGACCAGGTTTGGGTCTCTGCTGCAGAGACAGTGGGGAGCTGAGGTCTCAGCTGGAATAGGGCTGTGTCTTCCCTCCCAGCAGCCTCTGATGCCCTCAAAAGGACCTGGGGCAGAAATGCAGGCTCCATCCTGTACTTCCATTCTCCAGCACTGAATAAGAAGCTATTTTTTTAGTGATTTTTTTTCTCCAGAGGAATCCAATGGGACGTGTCTGTTCACCACATGCTCCTACTTCATGAGGATGGTACTCACTCACTCCCTTCTTGGGCTTATACAAAGAACTATCCAGTTATCACCACTGTATAGGGACTCCTGGATAAGCCACTTGATTTTCAGCAGAACTAAAGCTTCATAATCTTTTACAAAATCTGCTGGTAGCTTTTGGTTACTGGGTGGCCAGGAATTAGAAACTAGGCTCAGGTACTTATTTCTGACAGCCCAGGTCTCTTCTCTCTAGCCCTGCCTCTTCTTTTTGGCTAGGGTGATTTCCAATTTTTGAGGCTTGGGAGTGTTGTGCTGGTAGTGTGAGCTCTGCTCCATACCTTTCATCAAGTGTGTGGCACTTCTTTTGCACAAGATGGTGATGAACTGTATCTCATCAGTGCCCCGGATCTTCTCTCCAGCAGCATAGAGAGCCTGTAATTTAACACAGCAGCTGGTAAGGGAACACACCTTGGCTGAGGGCATGGCTGGGGTAAAGGGGTTTGGAGTGACCAAAACCACTGTGTGAACCAGAGTCTCCTAGAATGGCTGCTTTTGGAAACCTTTCTCTCTTCCAGACAAACTGGAACATCCACTGTCTCCACCCTCTCTACCCCTCCTGCAGCAGCTGGAACAGCCAGCAATACACTTGAGGTTTCCTCCCTTTTCTCTCCTCTTCCACCCCACCATACCCACAGACTGTCACTTATCAAAAGCAGCTGAGCCAAAGCCCAGGCCTCATCACTCCTCTGTGGAATGGCAGAGCTCAGCAGTGCAGGAAAAACTGAAAAAACCCAAGTTACTTAAAGATAACCCCACCCCAAATTTTTGTGACTCCAACACTCTGCTGGCATGAAGTACTGTGAAGTTGAAGAAGGTGGGAATGCAGCATATCAATGATCACAGGTATTTGAGAGTACCTCTGCATCCTGAACAGCCAGGGCTGTGTCCACATAGAGGGTAGCATTGTCCCTCTCACCCTAGGAGCAGAAAAAGGAAGGTAACAATTTTGTCTCATGAAGATTCTTCCATAAACAAGGATCATAGCATTCATTCTGAGCAAAGATCAATTATCCTCTCAGTTATCTATTTCTGCAGAGCACTCAAGCAGTAATATTTCAGACAGCATAAGTGCTAACTCCTTCATTGTGAAGTGCTGAAATCAGTCATATGAAGCAGAGTAAAAAATTGCTCAGTTATTCTGCTACCAGGCAGGAAATTTCCAAAAATGTGGTAGGGTAAATGCCCTCAGCATTGAGGGCACAAACCCTGGAAAAGTGGTGAATCCTAGTGTAGGGGCACTGTTTTTATGACCCTAGTAGAATACAGTGACTTTACAGCTATGTGAAAGTATAGCTGTAAAGAAAGCTGTGAGGTGTCTCTCACAGCTGCCAAGGGAGGGAGATTTCCCTGCCTCAGTCACATTGAAGCTGAAACAGATCCAGTCCAAGTGACATGGTTGTCTCTGCAGTTTATCTGGTGATCATGACTGTACGGGCTCTCCTATTGCATGTCTTCTCCAAAAAGGAGGAGAAAAATGTGAAGATCTTATACCCTAATTTCTCTTCTCTAGCATTACCTGAAGAAGGCAAACCAGGACCTGTTCTAAGTAGCCACTTGTTTCCGATTTTATGTCTTGTTCCAGGTCAGAGCCGTACGCTACCCAGGGGAAAGAGAAGTACAAGGGAAGGATTTGTTATTTATTTAGGTGATACAGTCAAGATATTACCAGTAATATACTATAACCCATGACTGACACTGGGCAAGAGGGTCATTAAGGAAAAAAAACAGGGCTGAGAGCAGCTCACACCCTCTGTGATACCCAGGTCAGCATTTGCATCCAGCTGAGTCAGTAGCTCCCCTGATGTCCAAGAAATAAACCCAGAGCTAATTTTAGAGGTATTGGGATGATCAAGCTAAAATATTTACAAATACATATTTGATAAATTCCCATCAATTTAATGGGGAGAAAAGCCAGCACAGCTATTGTTTTATGTTCTGACAATACTCTGTAGCCAATCTGAACCAGATTTGTGATTTGCTGACCCTTTGCTGCAGCTGGATGAAGACCTAGAAAGGGATTTTCAAATTCTCCCCAGCATAGCCATGTTCTGTTTGCCAGCTGAGAGCAGAGTTACATTGCTTTTAGAGTTAAATGCTTCTAGAAAAGCCATTTTCTTGCTGACAGTGCTAGCTGGTAACACGGTTCCTGCTGTGCTCTGACCACGGAAATCTGAGCCCCAGGCTCTTACCTTCTTTGTACGCCTTGATTATCTCCTTGATCTGCGCTTTTGTCCGGGATGCCAGGATCTCTATGATAACACTTTCCCTCGTTCCCACACCCTGTAATAGAAAACGCAGTGGAGAAATAAAGGTGGAGACAGGCATCTAGTCCTGGAGGGTGATTTACTGCTACAGAATTACGGTGAAGGGAGGAGTTGGATGGCAGCAAAGTGTCAGGCAGTGTGCTGAGCTGTGAAAAACCATCGTGATGAAAGTTGGAGACACAAAACCCATTTGGGTTGAACACGGTTCTTTTACCGAGGTGCCTACATGGAAAGGGTGATTTTATGTAACTGTAACTTTCTGCAATTCTTTTCTGGAGCCAGATCTTTGACAATAGCCAGCATTAGAGGAATGCAGGGACACCAGTGCTTGGCTAGTCAGTCCATCTTTGTACCATTGTAACAGACCACTCTGCATCTGAACCTTGTAAAGATATATTATCAATAGGTAGGATCCCAGCCAACCCCAGCCTGGCCCTTGTACCACCACTTCTTGATTCCTTAAATGTTTCATGGTTCAGCTGGGGCATCAGGGCACCAGCTTTGGGTGTGAATTTAGTTTTGCTGTTGCCTTCTCAGGCTCTGTGAGTCACGTATGTACAGAAACTTTCTTGTAGCCAGCATTTTCCCCCAGAATATTAATAGTACAATTAAGTATTTCTCAAAGGCTACTGCTAATAACAAACTTAACCATGCAACAGTCCAGTTATTAACACTTGCACAATTGCAGGAAATCAGCACTGTATTTGTGCTACTACTTAGGTAGCAGCATGCAATTTGCTTACCTTCATGGCATCATACAGCTCCTTGGCATCATACTTGAATGGGGAGTACATGAGAGCTACCATGAGCCTCTCAAAGTTGCCACTCAATTCAGACTTCAGGCTTTCAATCAGATCCTGTTAAATGTGCATTATCACATGGTTACATAAACAGCCTCACAGGATCATTTTGCTGCACATGCTGCTTCCATCCCCAGCCCAAGTAATGAAGTGTTGTGGATAGTTTGTTAAAAAAGGTCCTGGGACTGAAAAAGGCACCTAACTCCAAAATGGGATTTGTCTAGGTGCTTACATATTCCCTGTTTTCTAGATTTTGGGCTTTCTCAGTAACTAAACCTGCAGCAAATCTTCCTCCACCCTGCCTAACTCAGTGAGCAGGACCAGGTAGCTGAAGGCCTTGCACAGGGCAAGGGTGCAGCTTCAGAGAGAGCTGATCCCCAAAGCCTGCATAGACACCTGCAGAATCAGGAATGCAGTCTGCTTGAAGATACCCTTCAAACTTCCCTTTCAGCATAATGCAGGTTTTGCTAGAATATAAGTCTCTCTGTTTTATTGGGATGCAAGTGCTCTGTTTATTCATTGTTCCACACCCTCCACCCCCATATTTGCTTCCCTTTCTCAGGCTTTAGCAGGGCAGTCCCCTTTCCAGCAAGGGTCATTGGAGACTCCACTGTAGGGCTGAGGGGACAGTCTGCTGGTGAAAAAATTTTCCCAATAGAAGTAAGATTTTATCAAAGAAACAAAGAGAGACAAAGGAAAACATAGCTGTCAATAAGCACAGAATTTCCAAACAAGAGTAATTAAATAAGTCTTTAAATTGAACTTCTTTGATATTTAAAAAGGCCTGAAACAAACCAATATTTTTACTCAGCTTAGACAGGTATCAATTTTTGTTAAGGCTTCAAATCAATAAGAAGCTTCACTTCAAGTTAAAACTGATTTTTTAAAAGTATTTGTGTCAAAATGCATGAAAAATTAAATCTTTAGGACAAAACCACCTTTTTTTCCTGGTCAAAAATTAATTTTACACATTTATTACAGGCCTTATAAACAGATTACTTATTTGCAGAAGACCTGCATATAGTTTGCATCATGCTTTGAGGATGAACTGTACTGCCATTTACTACAGCCTGCATGCAGTAAACCAGTGATTGAATATGGCTTTGTTTTGAAAGAACCTTTCCAAACTGTGCTTTGAAGGATTTGGCAATCTCTTGACGCTGCAGATTGCTCCTCTTGGTTAGGACATCAATTATAGCTTGTTCATCAGTCCCTGTGGAAAGCAACAATAAATCATAAATACAGTGCACAGAGTAAGCTGAGACTCATCCAAAATCCCAATCTGAATATCCAGACAACCTTGTCTGGTTCATTGCCTTTGTGTAGAAGTTTAAATACATACTGAGGAAACTTTTATATTAGTTTTTCACAGTAAAAAAGAAGTGATATCTCTGGATGCAACTTTCCTACAGAATAGATTTCAACTTAGCAATTATAAGAAGAACATGGAATTTTCATGTGTGGTTGGAGTAAACTCACCAAGCCCTTTCATGGCCTTGTACAGAATCTGAGCATCAGGAGCAGCATTAAAATTTAAGGCACCTGCGACGGACCTGCCCTCTGCTTCACTCTGCAAGAAGAAAAAAATACACAACTTTCCATCACAGCTTTTCACCAGCTGAAGAAAAAGTATTCTAAAAGCATATTTATGCTATTTATTGCCTACACATGGTGAAGTTACAGAAAATAGGAGAGACTGGCTGGAAGTCTCTCAGCAGGGCAAAAAGAGAACACAAGTTTCTCTCCAAAGAGAGCACAAGTTTCCTGTTCCCACCTGCCTGTTCCAGCAAAGCACAGCTGACAGCGCTGCAAGTGCGAGGTGCAGGCAGCCTGGTAGAAAAAGCACAGACTGCAAGAGACTGGACCTTCCTATTCACTCCTTAATTACAGCCCTTCATAGCATGGATGCTATTGGATCATACTGCATTTCTCATTTCTCAGTGGGTTGGTGCAGGGGGTTTTTTAGACAGCTTTTTGAGTTCCTGAAATAGTCTTCTTCTCACAGACCATTTTTTTCAGTAGCTGCTGCTGCACTTCTGCACAGCTGGTTTCAAGAAGGGAGCATCTCCAGTGGAAGAATTTGGGCCAAAAGACTACTTGGAAGTGAGAAAACCATCTGGAGGAGTACAGGTTTGAAGTTCTTCCCTGTACCAAGAATCAGATACAAGTACACAAGAAACCTAACAAACCCCTGAGGTGCTGACAGTACCAGTGCCAGGGCACAGAAGGCACACTGAGACCTATTTTAGTCACCACAAGGTAGTAGGGCTATCAACCAGAACCCAGGCATAATTTAACAAAGCTGGTAGTCAAGGAACTGGCTTCAAGATATTGTCACATCTATCACAAGCTGGTCCTATCAATAGGGGCAGTATGTGGGTGGGTAGGCATGAAGAGTCATCATCACTTTATTACAACAATAGATACAATTTTCTCCTTCCTAGAAGCAAGGATATTTAAGTTGAAAAACTACTATATTCTCATAAATTTACCTTTAGAGGCAGGGTTAATTTCAACTAATGGTATCAGTATGACCTGATAAATATTTCAATGGGTATGGCTTCGCTGGGAGATCAAAATCAGAGATTGGAGATCCGAAGGAAGATCATTCGGGTTACCCCACCTGACTCACACAACAGGGACCACCAAGTGCAGCCCATCAGCCTCCTGCTGTGATGGAAATCCCTTCTGCTCTCACTTCCCATGTGAAAAGAAGCAGTGGTTCCTCTGGCCCCTTTGCCAGCCTGGCTTCGTGTCAGTGACAACCAGCCAAGAGCCAACGAGGAGTATTTGAGAGAGGCAGCACCTTCAGCAAGCAGCAGGACCTGGAGAAGTTTGCAGCCAGCACAGAGACACCCCTGCACCACCACACCTTGCTCACACAGGAGCAGCTGAGAAGCAAATGCTGTCAACAGGGAACTGCACAAGAGATGCAGCTCTGAACCTGAATGGTCACTGAGCAGCAAGTTGAAGGCTGAGGTGGAGCTGTCACTGCAGGAAAAAGCAGTGACAGAGAAGGTGGCATTGCCACCTCTAGCAGTTTGTCACTGGCCTAGAAGAATCTGGCTGATCTGGCAGGACCATGTCAAGGCTCCTTTTCAAACCCTCTGCCAAGACAGCCAGCACCACCTCAGCTTCCCTGGGAAGCAGGTTAGACCCATCCATTGAGTTTGCCCTGAAAAGGATGGTCAGTCCTCTCCAGCTGCATGCAAGGGCCCTGTGAAAAACCCCCCAAATACTCTGGATCCGTGCCTGGTGACTCAGTGAAAGAGGGAGTACAAAGCTGAGCTTTCATTTGGAGGCAGTGGAAACGAATTAAACAACGATCTTTTTTGGTCCTAATTCCAATAAACAGTTACTGCTCTTCCTGGCTCAAGCAGCACATTTGTGACTCACTCATGCACCCCATCCTCTGTGCACATTGCAGTTGCAGCACAAGGAAAATTGCACCAGCTTTTCAGAGAATCCCTGCTCACTTTGGTCTTGTTTCCCGGCTGAATTGATCCTACAACTCCCTAACTGAAAATACTTGAGGTGTTTGTGCTCATGTAAATATAAATAATTGGCATGAAAACAGCAGAAGCAGTGTACCTTACAGCTGATGCTGTGAAAAGTTTTACCTATAAATGAAGGGAAGAAGGAATAAAAGTTTTACCACCAAAATATTTTTGAACCTAAACTATAGGGTTTTTTTTTTTTTAAAGCTGGAATGTAGGAATGGGTTGGGTTACTGTTTGGGGTTTCTTTCAGTCAATATTTTCTGAGAAAGTTTCACATTTTTTCATTCTTTTTGCTTTTGAACTGGATTTTTCATGAAGGGTTTAGAAAACCAAAATTTTCCCCCATCCTTCTTTGGATCTCTCATTTTCTTCTCATACACCAACCTTCTACAACATCAGCCAGTGTGAGATCACTGGAGTTTAGGGGTTTTGCTCCTTCTTTTCTCATTCTAAGTTTATAAGTTATTTCCAGCTTGAGGGTAGCAGGCAATAGATCATCCAAAAGGAAAAAAATAAGTGAAAGCTACTTCAAGCTCAGGAAAAACATCTATTTTATTATACCAAACTTTCAAAGGAAATAGGGAGGCAGAGAAAACTCAGGAGGAAGATTACAGTTTTAATCTTTCTGGAGAAAAAACCCCATATTTTGAGACCTGGGAGTAAAGCTGGCCTCCCACAGAGGCTGATGGGGCAGCAGCCATGGCTGGCACACCACCAGAGCTACCTGTGGTGGTGAACCCCTATGCCTGGGGTGAGCCAGACCCCAGGTGCTGCCTCAGCACAGCCCATGAGCTTCTCCCCATCCTGCCACATTCCTCTCAAAGCCACAAGCATTTACAAGAGAACATACACAGCATTTCTGGCTCCTGGCAAAGAGACAGGCTGTTCAAGGCACATTATTATTGCAATATTAAAACCCCACCAAGGATAGACATTGTGGCTTGACCATATCTTTCTCTGTGACCACAGCCTGCCAGCACAACGGGGGACCAAACTCACTGCCCTGAACTCACTGCCAGAGGACAAGGGGGCAGACAAGGAGTCCACAGCTTGCAGACTGTAGCTCTGTAACTCTGCTGTTGAATGGTACCATCTCCCCGTGAGCACAGGGGTATGAACACCCCCTGCACCTCTCTTAACTGAGGATCCAGGATCTGCTCCTCTTCCTAGAGACAAGAATCATATCAACACCCTCCTTCACCAATGTTTTTGAAGTGCTGAATGGTATTTTACAGCCAGAAAAACAGTAAAAAGGTCTTCCTGAATTTTAAAGGAAACTTTAAAAATCAGGAAGTGCCTGATGCAACTTATAAGTTACCTTATTATAGTGCCAAAAACCTCAGAGTGTCCGTATATCCTCTACTTACCCAGGCCTTCCACCATGCCATTGCAGTCTCAGTAGTGATACCTGGGTCTGTTGGTGAAGAAAAGCACAAATATCACACCTCACAGCTTGGCAGTCTCAGATTTGAAGGGAGGCATAGGGAGGACAGGAAGGAACAAAAGTTCTTTTCAATAAACTTACCACAAGAAAAATGGAATAACTGTACTCCTCTGGAGGCTTGTTCCCTCTGGAAGCCACAGAATGTAACTGGCCTCTCAGGCACACGCAGGTATAAAGCATCCTTATCTACAAATTCCACAGGGCAACACCCTCAGACATGGCTCAACCTGTTTTTCACATATGATCTCATAGGGAGAGTTCAAGTTGCTTAATAAATGAGGCTTCCCTTGTGAGGAGGCCTAAATTCAACCTTATTGACTCATTGTAATTTTTCCACTGCTTCTCCCTGCTATACACACCCTTCCCTGCTAACATTTTGGCCTCTGGCACAGATACAACATGCAAATTACAACCAGGTAATTTCTCAGCATAAAAGAGACTGGATGAATTCAGCTACAACTGAATAAGCCACTCACTCCTACCAACTCATTCTGTCTCTACTAATCTGGAACAGTGCCAAACAGGACTCTAGAAACACAACATGCCTTCCTCTACCTCCCTTCAAAAACTTATTAAAAAAAAACCCAAAGCCAAACAACCAACAACCAAACAACCAAAAAATTTCCAAACCAAACCAAACCACATACCCAGCCAAACTCCAGATCATCCATGTGTAACTCCATAAAGTATCAGATTATACTGAGACTTAGGAGGTGCCCCCATCCAATACCTAGACCTCCACAGCATGAGTCATAAATGATCTCTAGGGTAACACAGGACCAACACATCTGAGGCTGACAAGTCTGAGTAATGACAACACCAGCTCAGTGTCATAGGGCTTGCAGTAGCTGCTGTGACATGTTAAGGTTTAGGAGCTGTGTGCAAAACTTCTCTTTTTTCAGAAGAAAAAGGGCTGAGTTGAACAGCTCCTCATACTTTAATTTGGTGAAATGTTTCTGTGAGATCATCTGAAATACCTTATGGTTGTAGCAATATTTTCCCGTCTAGACTTTTGTCAGAATCTACCCATGCCAGCATCTATTTTTATTTCCAGTGGAAAGGTGCCCTGATGGAAACATTCCCATGAGCTATATCTTAAATCTTGCTATATAGGAGCTTTGTGCCCTCCACATGTACAGGCCCATGTGGGATGCTGGGTAAACACCAAATTATGGGCCTCTCTCATTTCCTTCCCACACTGCTTTTTCACTTAACTCAGCAAGGCCCCCGATGGCCTGGGAAGTTGCCCTGGCTATTCCCAAGAGAATGAGCTGGGCCAGCTGCCCCTGTCTCCAACACATCCATCATATGGCGAGGGCAAGTTGGGAAGGAGGAGAGGGCATTGCCTGGGTATGACAAACACGCAGCTGGGTCTGCACTGGCTTTGCTCCCAGTCCCATGTGAGAGGCAGGCTGTTCAACAGCACTCAGCAAGGAGAGCTCACGAGTGATCCTTCAGCCCTCCTCTCTGGGGTGGTGAGGGCAAGGTGCCTCTGCAAGCAGGGTGCATCTGCTTTTGCTGGATCCCAGTGTTTGCTGCCTGCATGCACATTTCCCTCAGCTGGGATAGAATTGGTCAGCTTGCCATGGAGATAAGCGTTCTTGAGGGCTCCAAGGGACAAAGAAGCCCTTCTAGGCAGAAAATCACAGTTACAGCAAGCAGCCATAGGTCACAGAGGGCAGCAGAGATCAAACTAGACAGCAAATGGGGAAAAGTCCAAGGGGTCATTCTTGGCATCATAAATAAAAATGGCTGTGAAGGGACAAACCAGGGGATTTCAATGCATAGAAACACTGACCAGGTCTTAATCAATATGGACAGGCTAGGAAAGATCTGGAGAACCTGAAATGTGCTGCCAGACTCAGAGCAAGGCTGCACAGACTTAATAGGGACCAGAGCAGTTGGTGCTGGCTGGGTAGTGGAGCAGAAGGCAGCCCAGTACCCCTTTTGCTTGTGCAAATACAGTTACCCTGAGCAGCTGTAAACATGAACAGATTTGTCTTCATTGCAGTTCTTGTCCCTCCCTTGGCACTTGTGCTGTGTGAGCGAGGTTATCTGTGGTTCATGGACTTCATTGCTGTGTGCCAGAGACACACACAGCTGTTACTGCAGCAGTAAGCAATGCAAGGCACAGCCTCACACATACTTCAACAATTACCCTCAGGAGCATGCACTCTTTAGAATAGGGACAGAAGATGATGCATGGGCTTTCCCAAGCTCAACTGTCTCACTTTGGCACTGGCCCCCAGCCCAGGGGGCTGCATTTCAGGTACTACTCTGTTTTGGAAAGTGAACCCCAAATGCACAACCAAACTGTCTAGAAACTCTGCTCAACATAATGTTAAGGAGGTTAGAGTTTGTGGCAGTGATTGTGTGTGCATGTCCTGCAGTGTATTGTGGTACCCCACAGAAGACAGCCACCCCTGATCCATCTGCAGGAGGAATTCCTGGGCAGTGGGTCACTCATGCCGTGGGTGCAGACACCCACAGAGTGTCTGTACACTCTTTCTCTGGCCTCCTCCACTGGCCTCCTCCAGGCTTTCAGAGGTCCCCACACCTCCTGACATGCCCAGCAAAGCTGTCAGCCAGCAAGAGTGGGCAGCAACCTCCAGCAGAACATCTTACACCATCATCAGCTTTGGGTTCACATTTTTAAGCCATTTAGTCCAAACCAACTTCCATCTAGACTAACTACAGCAGGTACCAGCACACTTAGCTTTTCTTGACCCTGCCCTGAATCACTTGAATCACTGACACTGGATCTCAGTGCTGTGTTGTAGGTTCATAATCTCAGGCAGGTTTGCTGTAGGCTGAATGACAGTGGTATAAAGGATGCTCTAATTTAGGTTGAGGATAACTAAAGTCTTCTAGGATATAGAGGCAGCCCCCTTTCCCATCTATGAGTTTGTGAAATCTGGCCCTATGCCCGGAAAGTTTCAGGCCAAGAGCTGACTTCTTTGGAACATGAAAGCCTGTGGAAACCAGGTTCTTAAATGCTCAGCAATTTCCTTTCATGGTTTTCGGTTCTAATAAAATCTTTTCAAGACTAACAAAAACAGCACAGTCCATTGGGAATTTCATCCCACAGTATGCATTTGTTTGATTTTTCAGCCAGGAACTTGAAAATCAAATGGAATCATTGAGGAAACAGCAGACCAAACACAGAGATATACTGTTGGGCAGAGCAATACTATGTAACATACAGTATAGTATAACATAGTACCATATAACATAAGTACTTAAATTTGAAGAAGAGCATAGTCTTTAGGGCAAACAGGAGAGGGGTATTCTGCTACAAGGCTACAAAATGGGCACCTTTTTCCAAACCAGTCTCTAAGCAGAACCAAGTAGAACTGGAGCTCTGATGAGGACCCAGTTCAGCAAATGTCAGAATTGGGGTTTTTTATGTATAAAAGAAACCACCAAATTCACATAGCACTGTGCTTTCCAGATCTGAACATCACCCTTATACAAGTCTTTTAGCTTTACACCCATAACTAACAGCACCTGGCCCTGCCTTCCAGGGTCATACCCCAGCCCCTTGCCAGGGCAGCTGCCGTGCTTGCAGGCAGGCTCACACTCTCACTGTGAAACCAGGAGTTTCATCCTGCAGGTTTTAAGCCATTGTGTAAACAAGACCAGAGACTAGGCACTGCCTTCTGCTGCTCCATTTCCCTGCCCCTTCCTTTTCTTCCTGTTTATCTCTCTTAATCACCTCACCTGAAATCAGATCTCTAAATGGGAGAGCTGTGTAAATTTGCCAGCAAGCCTATCCAAACAAAGTTATTGTCTGTTTATGAATGAGGTGTCAGCTGGGTGGGGAAAAGGGTCACATGGGGAAGGCAGCAGTTTAGAGCAAGGAGAGCATCTGTAATGCAAAAATAAAGTTGCTAAAGCCCTCCAAAGATTGTACTACTTGTCAGTTCACTACTCACCCTGCCCTTTCCTCTGGTGCCTTTGAACTATGCTTCACAGTGAAAATTACCCCCAAATAGGTTTATTTCTACTTGAAAATCATTATCACAATTTCATTTTTGAAGCTGCACTGCAAACACCTATGAGCCAAGCATAAGAGAAATTTCATATTGCATGTTGTGGGGGATTTTCAGTTACAGAGGGAACAAAAGGTAAAAACTCAGGGCTTGATTCTCCTCAGCACCTCAGTGCAGTGCTGCCTGTGCTGTGGAGTCTCTGCCTAGAGGTTTGCAGGGGTTAGGGAAGGGTGTGTACTTTGCTTTTCCCAGCAGCTTTGCTGCCCAGGGACACTGCTGCAGGTGGGAGAGTCAGGGTGAGGCACCAACACTTGCCCTGCCTCTGCTCTGGCACTGACCCTACCTGAGCATTTCTCTGCTCATTCCTTTCTGAGCTAGTGCTGGTGCCAAGGAATTCCTCCCAGTTGCTCTAACAACCATTCCCCACACAAAGCAGGCAATTGCTGTACTTGTTTAACCCCAAAGGCCAATAAAGAAGCACTCTCTGAATCAAAATGATCAGAGGCAGATCACTTGGGTCTGATGGGGACGTGCCAGCAGAGGGTTGTAGGCAGCATTCTGCAAGCCTTTGAATGCTTGGCTGTGAAATATTCTGTGCATGTACCTTTCTGCCTCTATGGGAATTGGGTTTTGTATGCTCATTGATGGAAAAAGTGCAGGTGTTTGTACACAACTAAGCACAGTCCTGCTGTTTGAAATGACCCTGTGATGGAGGCAGACTCACACAGAGCAACCTAAGAGAAAAGTGAAAAGAAAAACTTGCTCACATCCCTGGATGTGTCTGAGTCCAGCTGCTTGTAGCAAGGCAGCAACATAGCCTTTACTGCTTGCAGTCTCCCAGTTATTCATGTCAGAGCTGAGCAACATCCATGGCCTTGTGGCTGATTTTGGTCCCTTCTCACTGCTGCAGAACTGCAATGACACCACCCAAGTCAGTGTGCTCATGCCACTCCCACAGGTAACACTGCAGTGGGTATGCAGACCTCTCCTCGTGGATACAGAAAAGGCATCTTCAAATCTTGCCAAAAGAAAACAAAAGCAAAAAGACATGAAGCATTACCTCCCTGTCCCAGGGCCATGGCTGCTGAGGCCAGGCCTGTCAGAGAGGCATCATGCACTTTGCTTGGCTGCACTGACAGGCTGGTTTTACACTTATTTTCTGCTGTTAAGTTAGGGCTGCTCCTGAACTACCAAAAACAGTGGAATACCAAACAGGAGTCCTGTACTTGGCCAGGGCCAGGAGCCTCTCCAGCCTCTTCTTCTGCCCCAGGGGCTGCTGCAAAGATACCTGGAGAGGGAAGCTGGCAGCTGCTGAGAGCAGCCACCAAAGGTGCAATTGCTGAAACTGCCTGGCCAGGAGTGCTGAGCTGTAGGGCTCCAACAGCCAGAGCTGGGCTCTGTCCTTGCAGGAAGAGAAACTGAGGCAGAAAAACAGCCATAACTTGATTGGCCTGCACTAACCTCACAGGAGGGAAGGAAAGGCCACCCCACAAAAACAACTGGGCAGAGTTTGTGAACCCCAAGGAGCTCCATCAACCCCTCAGAGCCCCTGCTGGCACCATCAGGCTGCAGCTCAGACCCATGGGGAGCAGACAAGCACCATGCATGGCTCAGAAAAAGGAGGCCAGCATTCATGAGGGATGCAAACCTCACCCTCCAGACAGAACTTCCATGAGACCAAGACAGAGATTTCCTGAGAGCCCCTGGGAAGCATCCTGCCTTCTCTTCCCAGGGTGATGCTGGGTCCAGCTGGCCTGGCTTAGAGGCAGACCTGCTCCTTTGCTCCTGTGTGTGGCCAGGAGGGAAATGGGCTATTTCAAATTTTCATTTGGGAGTTACTTCAGCAATAAAAACTATTAATATTGGAAAAAAATAGAGACAGAGCTGGGAAATTCCAGAGCCTGCAGTTACAGTTTCTCCCTGCCCACTTTTTCCCCTAGAGAAGAGTAAGTGCTTCAAGGCACAAGTAGTCCCTGGCCATACCTGCCAGCTTGGGAAGAGAAAGACCCCAGCAGGGTCTCTCTCAGTGTCCTGGCAGATAGGCTGTCACTCCTGATGTCTCAAATACAGGCTGCTTGCATTCCTGGAGCTGGAGTTCCCTGGTGAGCTATAGCACAGCCAAGTCTACCATTGTGATGATGGCTCTCAAGGGGTTTTACCTTCTGAAGGCACTGTCTGCTGAGGACATCACAGCATTTCCCAGCTGGGAACAGCAGCCTCACTGATGTGTTGAAATCCCTTTAACATGGGAACTGAAGATCCCAACACACCTTACACACCTTACACAGGTGCATCGGAAATCCATAAAAGAAAAAAAAACCAAAAGCTGAACTAGGACCAACCTAGAAATCGCAGTGATACTTGGCCAGGGAACTCCAGTGCAGCCTCCTGTGCAGTGATAAGGAAGGTCCTCTGATGTGTAGGAAAAGGGGAAATTCATTGTAGAAACAGATGAAACTTGAGATGAGTCCTATCCCAAAGGGAAAAGCACATTCACAAAGTAAAGACCACACAACTTCCATCATGGGCAACATGCTCTGCCTGTGGTTTCTTAAGGAATGAGAGAAGAGGAGGAAAGACCATTTTTCCCATTCCTGGCTCAGGTTACTGAAGCCAAAAAATTCTTGTTTCTGACTTCCATGCAGCCAGATAGGGTGGAGGTTGGTGTATGTGAACATATAAATGCCACTCCTGAGACTGTGAAGTACATTTGATGAAAGATACTAAATCAGCCCCAGAAGTTATTTATAGACAATTCCATAACCAAAGACCTGGATCTGCACATTCCCAGTCTCTGGGAAAGTTCACGTCAAATCTGAATTTTGTTGTCTCAGGCATGCATAAACCTAAGCAGCCACAGCTGCAGCCAATGTAGGCGTTTTGTTAATGCAGAATAAAAATGCCCAAAGCCTTGGCTGCAGGAGCACTTTTGTTTATCTGATCTCTTCCAAGACCCAAAAAGCCTGCTTTTTGAGTAAGAAGCAGATGGAAGGACAAAAAAGAGCAGAGGCCACAAAACCATACTGGGTGACTATTGTCTTGCCAGCTTGGGGTGCAGAGTGAGAGTCAGCCAGGCTTTCTGTCAGAGCCCCTGCCTCCACGAGGGAATAGCAGAGCTCCAGGCTGAGGATTTCAGTTCCCATTAGCAGCACAGCCACTTGGAGCTGCCCAGAGGGGAGTGGATGCCTGGCTCAGACCCATGCAGCTCCCACCTGCTTGGCTGCAATGGCTTCAGTGGCTACCAGACCCCCAAAATTCAGTGCCCACCCTTTTTTCAGACGATGCTCACATGTGCTCAGGGGATTATGTGTGTGAGACACCAGCTTCCTTTCCCCTGCACACGGGGCTGTGGCTGCCCTGCTGGGCACGCTGAGTGCAGAGCACAGCTCAGCAGCTTTGCAGCAGCCTTGATTACCCATAATTGCAGCCTGCCTGGGTTGAGATCTTTGTGGCCTACCCGTGTTGGCCTTCTTGCCTGCCTTATGTCCACCAGCCCTCCACCCCCAGTCCTCAATGGGGCTGGAACAGATACAGAGGAAACACTGAAAATCTGTATTCTGTCTGAAGCCTGGTGTCTCCAGCGTTTTCAGAGGTGTAGGATTTCCCACGGAACTTCTCTTTGTTAAAGTCTTGAGCTCTGGCATTTTATCTTGCATGGATTTTACTTTGTATGTTCTGTGACTCCTCTTTAAGATAGCAGCACTTAGTTCAGGCTCTGCTCCACATGTTAATAAATGTTTGAGCCTTGACTCAGTTCAATTTACTCAGCATTTCTACCCAGTTTCACAAAACAATGACTTACCTTTGAATTAGACAAAGATGGAAATTCTCAGTGCAGAAACATGAAACTGAGGCACAGAACATATTCTTGTCTCTAATTAAATTGCTAGCAAGTCGAGGGTGGTAATTCTGACAGCCCAACTCCACATTGCTCTCCTGGCCATTAGGTGGCTGAGTTGATCAGAAAGAAGACACAGAGAAGTTTATCACCTCTTAAAATGACCCTGCAATGAAATTCTTTGTAGTGTTTAACCAGTAAGCACTTTTATTGTTGATTCTGAAGCCATTAAGACTACATTATGTTGGATTATAAGATTTTGGCTACATCTCCCACATTTGCATGCAGGCATTACATTTGCAAGGTTTTTCTCAGAAAAACAGAGCATGTGCCTAAAATGCATAAAGTTACATGATTATAACATGGAAGCAGCATGTCAGTTACAGAAATTTGTACCACGTGTACCAGTAACAAACCCACCCTCCCATGTAAAGCTTCTTTATCCCTCAAAAATCTTCCTGCTTCCTCTGGCCCTCATCTCCATACCCCAGCTGTGGATCAGCCCACATCCCCACTGTTTCTGAAAACACTACATCTTTCTAAACAAAGAAAAAATTAAAAAATATAGTACAGTACATTTTTCCCCATAAAACCTAAAACATTTCCTAAAAGATTTCTCCTTCACTACCCTTCTCCTCATCTCCCAAATGAAAAATCTATCACAATCTACACATTTGCTCAAGCACTATTATATGTTAGGAATCTCTATTGCATTAGTCAAAGGTATATCAGTAACAAACTTCTAAAAAAATTGGGATGACCCAAAAATTCCCCTTGCCCCAAAACTACAGAGAACTGAAAATGCTATATTGCATTATCATACTTGCATGCATGTATCCTGAGCCACCTCTATTTATTCACCTTGAGCCCCTTTTAATAAATAACTGTCCAGCAGTAACATCCAGAAGTGTGCTGTCTCCTCCAAATTAAACTCTATTTACAGAAGTAGGGCTGTTTTCTCAGTGAAATGTTTCTTAAAAAAAAACAACAACAACCCAAACAAACCACAAAAAAACAAAGTAACAACAATAAAACCAGCAAATGATTAAAGAGAGAAAGCATATTACTGATCATGGCTGAAGACCAACAGGACTAAAAAGCATTAGGAGCACCAGGTGCACATGCATTTGAACTGGTACAGTTCAGGAAATAATGTCATTCATTGTTATGCTTGCTCTTTCACATGAGAAGCTGATTCTTTTCCTTTCTTTTTTTTTTTTTTTTTCCCTTTTTCTATTTAGGACCTTCTGCTCTGCAGGCTACTCCCACAGATGGCAACACATGCACTGAGCTTGAAAGATGGCCATAAATATGCTTTGATCAATGTGGTTCTGCATCAGGTTTAAACACATAGAGTTTCCCTCCCTGCTGCTTTGCACCTTGTGTCATTTCATTTCTGTACTGAGTGTGAGACCAAGGTCTCCTGAGTCCACATTTTCCTCTAGGATTTGGGCAAGCATTAGATACTCACTTTTTGCCAGTTTCAAACGATGCTATATACTGGAAAATACATGGGAGTCATCCCACATGGGAACATTTCTCAGCAGTGTAACTGCTGTCACCACAATTGACATATACAAGAATGCCAAAACAAACACTGAAACAACAAGCCTGTTAGAGGGATTTTGTCCCTACATTAATTTTCAGACATTTCTCAGCTGATGGATACCAATATTATTGCCTTGATTTCAGCTGGTCTATTTTGATTTAGACCAGGTAAGGATCAAGCTCAACAGATGAAAAAATAGCAACTAGTTTCTCCTACTGTGTTGTTACAGTGCCTGAGATCACTACAGATGGGTACATTTCTATACAAGCAAAAGGCCCTTCAGTAGCCAGTGCAGCATAGTCATTGCTCCCACCTTTGCAAAGGAAATTCATTTCAAGGCAAAAAAGTTAACTGTCTCTTCCTGCCTTACAGCAAACTAAACCTGCACTGCTCCTGTCACAGAGGCTGCAGCCAAAACTTGAGTTACACACACAAAAAGCTTTATATTTTTACAGTGAGAATGCAGGAAACTCCATTTGTGCCAAATCTAATTCTGAAATCCATGGTGGTTTCTGCTTTATCATGCATGAATCCATTCACCTGGGATTTGGCAAAGCCTAAGCTGCTCCTATTGCTGCTGCACTTGCAAGTTGTGCAGAACTGTTAATATGTGTTATTTTTGCTAGACTGTCTATTCCAGCAAAGAAGAATATTCTCCTGAACTGCTAACAACAGGCAGTTGGGTGTGTGACTGTGAGAAGCCCTGCCTAAGTCAACGTCCACTGTCACTGGTAGTGAGTCAAATTCCACCATTATTAACATGAGGGCAAATTGCCAACTCCACTCACCCCTCCCAAGATCTGTACAGGTGCAAGGCAAGACAAAATCTGGCTCTTGGCCTTTTTCATCAGCTAAAGTTAATTCTTGACCCACCAAATCACTGCTTCAATCTCACTCTGCTGCCTGCTGATTAGAGACATGGCATCTACAGAGCAGTGGTCTGCTACAACCCCACAAGAAGTTAAAGCTCTAATGCCGTGTTCTGCCTGGCATAGGAATCATTTATTGTCCTCTGCCATTTTAATTTCTAGTTAGCATTTGTTGGCTAATTATTCTTCTACAACCAACGTGAGAAGCTGTTAGGTTCACTGTACATACACATTACAAATGGTCTCGGACCCAGCAAGGTTTTTTCAGGGTTACCACGTTACCAGCACAATGCCCATCAATGATCTCTGCTTGTGAAGATCCTTCCCCCTCTTCCCCCTGCCCTCTCACCACTGTCATCCAGTTCCTTTCACTGGGGTTAAAAACAGTTTCACCAGAACTGCAGTGGAAAATAGGACTTGTTTTAGTTTCACCTTTCAACTGAAGGAAACAGTGATACTGTGTGACACTGACTGCAAAAGGCCTTTCCATTCATAGGAGTGCAATTCTCAAGCAATTTTTGTAAAGCAGGAGAAACCAACAAAACCCTACACAGTTCCCACACACAAGCACAGGCACACACACACACATACACACACTCTTCTTTCCCCTCCAAACAGAAATCCGATCTCATGAACCAAATTATGCAGACCCTATTCAAGTGTCTAAAAAGAATGAGGATAGGGTTGAGTGCATCCCAATTCTCCTTTCTGATCACAATGAAGTCACAGGTCAGCAAAGTACTTGGGCATAAGGAAGTTTCTCTTGACCTGCAGGACATTTTAACACACGCAGAAGTGCTTTGCTGACTCTAACCTAAATTAGGAACAGCTCTAAGGCCAGCTGGCACTCAGGACCATGATTCCACTACCTGCACCAATATACATGAGGTAAGAGCTAAGCTCAAGAGAGCAGAGCAGTGCAAGAGGAGAAAGAGGCTCTGTGGTTCTTCTGAGTTATGTTTGACAGCCTCAGCTGCATACACGGCATGTCACAGTGATCAGCACAGACTGATGAGAGCTTGGTGGTGTTCTGCAAGTGGGCCTTCCACTGGAAACATTAGGCTTGATTTCTATTTGTACCACTACAACTTCATATGCCTGCAACAACTGCATGAAAAGGTTTTAAATCTGGAGCAACTGTACAATACAGTTAGTGTTTTATCTTAGACTTATGTGCCAATAACTACTGTGATGTGTTACACACCCACACAGAGATGGAGAAATAGGTATATGCTGTGTCATAATGCAACATATCATTATTTTTACAACTATCCTAAAATCATAGCCAGTGCCAAAGCGGACTGGCATAGGTTCCCTCTCCAATACAATAGCTAGTGGTGGAGAAAAAGCAAGCTCAGGTGTTATTTTGATTCACTAGGGAATGCTCTGGGCACAGCCCACTCAGGTGTTGCTCAGTCAACACTAATAATGGGCTGACCCACGGTCCCGCGTCGTAAATTCCCACCTCTGTGTGGGCGCTCACATCGCCCGCTGGTGACGCCCAGAATTGAGGTCACGGGAGAGCAGCCAAACATATAAAACAGGATAAAAGCCCACACTCACTCCTCACACCATGCCTCAGCCACAGGCAGGCTGCAGGGTTACGTATTAGTGGGATCTGAACTGTCTAAAGGAACAACTGCTAAAAGAGGAATTTATGTTTGAATCACAAAAGGATCAAATTTCTCTTGGCAGTAAGATCAAAAGGAAATTTATCCGATCAAAAATCAGTCCCTCAATGCTGCTGATACAAAGAACGCATTCTGTTTGCTTACGACAGCATCTATGCTCAAATTCTGGGTATAATTCCTTTGTTTTGTAGTACTCTTTCTGTAAATGAAAACTAAACACCAAGCCAAAATATTTTCTTAAAATTCTTCTGAACTTCGGACAGATATGAATCCAAGTCTTGTACAAAGTCTGGATTTCTAGATAGAGTATCTCATCTTCAGTGGTTATCCTATGCAAACACCTCTAAAAGTATGCAGAGATGGCAGGCTCAAACCTGATTTTTCCAAGGGGAAAAAAAAAAAAAAAAGATAGATTATTGAGCTAGATTATTGGCACATAGTCTCATGTTCCTCATTACTGTTATAGGCTACTTAAAACTTCCATGGAAATTCCACCTGCAGAACCAAAGGCAGAAAGTTCTCTTTGCCATTGTCGATCCATACTAACATCTGGATGCAGTACTGTTGGGGAAAAGAAAGCAAATTCCTCAATGAACTACATTGAACCCACTTGTAGGTGGCAGCTATCAAAGCCACTGATGCACGAGTACCGGCTAAAGTTATTAATGAATGATCTGACATACCAAGTCAGACAACTGTCCTATCTAAATAGACCTTCAAATGTATACACACAAAAGCTGCTACTGTATCTAGATGATCGTTTTGGTTTGTTTCTATACCCCATAGCTCTGAATCTCTCCACTGAATGTTTACTCAGCACGTGTGGTATAAATATATTCATACACTAAAATTGACACTTGGCAGTATTTTTTTTCCTTTTTTCCCCGTTTTTTTTTTACTTTTTGCTGACCAGCAACAAATTCTGATATCTTTAACTGTAAACCAATACTCAATAAATATGCTGTGTTCAGCAAAGAGACGTGGTGTCGATGGGTTTTGCTGCGCTCTAGGCCATGGGCTGGGGCGGTGGGCGGGAAGGAGGCGGTCCGGGAGGGGCTCGGCACGGAGGCGGCCCGGGAGGCGGCTGCCGGCAGGGAGGCTGCAGAGGCACGGGGGAGGAAGGGCTCCGGGGAGCGTTGTTGAGGGGAGCGCTGTCGCGACACGGCGGCTTCGGCGGCGGGCTGTAAGGGGCAGAGGTTCCATCCGATTTCACACGGGTGAAGTTGATGCATCTTCCCTGGAGGTGAAGAAAAACTCATTATTAAAAAGCAGGTATTTTGACTCATCAGCAGCTAAGTCAAAAGTACTACAAGCAGAGGGGCCAGGCTACATTTGATCCAGTAGCATTGACGTGGTCCTAGAAATCACTTTCAAACCGTGCTGTACCAAAACTCCTACGTTCCTCGGTTTTCAGAGCTACTGCCTGTAGAAAATAGCCCAGGACTGGCTTAAAACAAAAGGGACTACACTGGGACTGTGCTCACATGTGCTTTCTGCTCTGCTACTAGAGCAGAACATGGCTAAAGTGACAGCTCCATCCAAGCCACGCTTGCCTTGGTGGGATCCCTGACTACAAAGCTGTGCTTGAAAAAAACTCATACAGGATTATATCAGAAAAACAGCATTAGCCAGAGACAGAATCTGTAACACTCATTTCCACAGTGATCCTAGCCTGTGCTTTGAACATTACACTGGGACAGTACATGTCTTCCATGCTCCAGTGTAGATGTGGCTCCCCTCAGAAGCACCAGCAAGGAGTGGGACTCGCACAGAGGGCTCTCCAGTGAGTGTGCTATCAGCATGGATGTGGGATGCAGGCAGGCAGGACCTGATGGGAGCACTGTGTGTGGAAATTTTAAAACAAGAGTAGTTTGGATTTGAAAAAAAAACCGAGCACTGGGGATGTCCTAGTCAACTAAGGGCTAAATGGAAATATGTCAGGGTTTCCTTTAGCTAAAGTAAAGCTTTGCATAGGTTCCAACTAACCAAGTTCCAGACAGGAAGAGAGAGAGAGAGAGACAGACCCCAAAGACCACCTGGCCCCTCCTGTGGTAAGCAGCCAGAGGCTCCTAGGTAATGCAAAAGCTACATGGCAACCTCAGTGAGGAACCCAAATAGGTTGTACACTGGAATCAATGAACCAAATTCAGCTTGAGGTTATGGCAACATCCAAATTTGGATCCAAATCCAAAGTATTCCAAATATAGAAATCTTATCTTAAAGCTAAGCAGCTGTAGATCACAATCCTCCCCTGCTACGCAGATACCTGTGGCAGCAGGAACACAAAACCCCACACCAGTCACACACTCTCTTGGCTCAATGCTGTGTTGCATGAGAAAACTCTGAAGGTGTTTAGAGAATGGGCTGAGTTTCTGTGGCAAACTCACAAATCTCAATTTCCTCAGGAAACGAGGCAAAAGCCATCACAGCAGAACCACAACTGTTTTGTCAAGTGATTTCCAATGCCTGTACCTTTGTTCATGAAAACGATTTCTTTAAAAAGAGAGGAATCACTTAAGTCTAGTGTTTCTCTGAAGAAAGGCAAGCAGTGTTTCAGAAGAAGCTTGTGTAAGCTCCAGAGCTCAGAAAATGATTTTACAAATGTACTAAAACCCAAAGGGTACCACCCTACCACCTACTTGGACTGAATGGCTCTGGGCTTCAGACATGAGCTGTTTGAATGGGCAGGTTGCTGCCTGCCCATGAGACACACTCAGTAGTTCACTGTCCCAGCTTTCAGCATCACAATTCACCACTACACTTAAACAACAGCATCAATGTGTAGGATAAAATTTGCTTCCTAAAAATCTAGGCTTGCTAAGCCAGATTTTGGTTACAAACCAGGTTCATGGCAATACTATACTGGGGCCAGAGCCTTTTCATGGAGGCAGAAGTCAAGGTCTTGGTTAATTCTGCAAAGATAAACCATTGGATCAAAAAAGCCAAGCCAATGCTTTGCTCTACTCCATCACAGAACTCAGGTCCTCACCAGCATTGCAGCAAGCAGCCGTCCTTACCAGGCATTTGTCTTATGCTGTGCTGCTTCTGCTCTGTATTCAGAGCCCACTTGGAAATTCAGCAGTATTTACTGATACGCAATGAATGTTACAGATATATTTAACAGGTGTACATCAAATTAGTTTAAGAAAAGTCAGCCTTAATATTTATAAACTTATGAATTTAAAGCCGCTAAATAACTACTCAGGATGAAAGGGGAAAAAAAAGGAAAAGAAAAAAGGTCAGAGGTGCTCAGATGAGATGCACCATATGGGGAGGGAAAAATTTAGGACAGAACAATCTCCCCCATAGTAAATGCAAAGCTGAAAACCTAACACTAGTGCTTTTGCCTACAAGCCTTTCCCTCTCCTCTGTTGTGTCTCTCTCACAAACATCAATTCCAAATATATTCATAGTCTATAATCAAAGGGGATCCCATAAATCTGTTTGCATTACTTTCACTTCAGTTAAAGTGATAGGCGACGTCAAACTGCTGCCAGTTTCTGCCACACTCACTGATTTGTCAGACAGATGGGTAATTTAAAGGCCATGCGCTGCATTGTGTCACGAAAAATACGGTTGAGTTGGAAGAGTCTGACAGACAGGGGCTTGGGTGATCGATGTATGTATTGTGACACTTCCCCACAAAAGATTATCAGTGTTAGCCCACAATCTCATATATCAAAGACTTCTGGTGAATACTGGAGCAAATCCTCCTGAGTACTTCAAGCAGCCATTGATAAAATGAGGCTGAACTCTAAGCCAGTGTCGGGATTAACAGCTGAAAAGGGAAAGGGAAGAACAAATGATAATAAATTATAAGTGATAGTTTGGACTTAGCAAGTGGATTTTATCAAAGGATTTCTAGACTGAAGAATTAAGCCTTCCACACATCACAGTTTCCTAATAACAGAGTGCCACCATTATTCTACCTAACACGCACATCCTCTGGGGTTAGTTTATAAAAAATCCGTGATGCTTCTCAAATAAACATGCTAACCACACGATTTTTAATATTCTCTGGTTGAAAGAATTAAGTAATTTCCTCTCCAAAGGCCTATAAAGGCTTTTAAGCCCTGGGAACACGGACAGAAATTATGTATCCTGCACCCTTATGTCTGCTCTTCCTGCGCAGAGGATTAACAGGGATTAAGAAGCCACCACCACCACTTTAGCAGTGGCACTGATAAGTATTTTTCCAGAAGCATGGAACGCACTAAGCGTTTCAGGGGAGGTATCAGAGCTGCTAGGTGCAGCAATACCAGGATCTCAGGCACAACAGCTGTGGGTGCTGGCCCATTGTGCTGCAGGAGGCAGATGAAGGCAGATGATGTGTGTGAAAGCAGCTCTGTCTGGCAGGGGCCCAGCGGAGCGACCCGCGCCGCGTTCTGCATTGAGGCACCAACCGAAGGTCAGCGCCGCGCCATATGGAGCTACGCCCTTCCTGCAGCTCACATCTGCACCCTCTTCCTAATGCACAATTATTTTGCCTCCCCATATGTCCATCCACTTGTTAGGCTCTTGTTACGCTGCTTGCCAAATTGGCTTTTCAAAAAGTACAAGTGCTGAAGCAGTGGGATCTGCCCTTGTCCCGACTCCAGCTTTTATCCCAGTGTAACAATCACATGTGCAATTCAGGCACTTTGTACTTCTAGGCGAAGTCTCCTCGACCACCTAGGATGTGTTATTGTGTGTGGTTTAGGGCAGGGGGGAAGGGAGCTATCACATCATGTAGCTGGGCTACCTTCATCACAGCGCATCACATCATTCCCCAACACTCATTTCCTCAAAATCTTTAGCTACTACTCAGCAAGTTTTCAACAACAGAAATGACTGTTAAAAGAATCCAGGCAATTCAAAGAGTGCAATGGGGAAGTCCGAAAATCCAGGCCATCTGCCAGTAGCTGTCCCTTTTCTCTCTTCATTTTAATACATGCATTGGTGTTTAATAAAATTCAAGTCCAGTTTCATCTCTGTTCAGGTCAGTATTTGTGCACATGAAAGTATGCCTGTTTCTTATCTTTAGCTACATTAGTTGACCTAATAAAAGGCATCCTTCATGTTATAAATTTTGCTTCATTTTCCATTCCCTCTTGATTTGGTTTATGGAGTCCCAGTGCTGCAATTTGGATTTGCAGAGGTGGGTATCTGACTGAAAAAGAGTTAGCTTCACTTAGTTTACTACATTTTCTTGTCTTTGACCTTGTAAGAATAAGATACCTGCATTTTGGAATGGATTACAAAAAAACAAGTCCTTTAAAATTTGAGCATGGCCATTCAAACACTAGACCACCAAATTAAAATAGAAGTTGTTCCCAGTAAGGAAGTAGTTAATTATTAGTCATTATTTTTTAAATATAAGTGTTATTTAGGATGCTGTAATCCAAAATGAACACAATTTCCTTGGGCTCTCTCTCCATTTTGTTCATCTAAGTCAGTGGGATGAGTTTGCCAGCTTGCTATGGACCTGGTTCATCAGCATGTAGCTTCACTTCCTAAACATCTCTCAGTTGTTTAGTATAAAAATGTAGCTCTAAATCTCAAGAGAATAGTTTCAGATTTTACCACAAGATGAAGCATATACAAAAAGTCATCATCACTTTAGTTAAGTGAAGGCTTTGATCCACACATCCAGAAAACAATGAGACACACAGCTTAAAATCAGTGACTTCTGGAAAAATTCAGTCTTGGCAAAATTAGGGATTACCCTGTCCTCCAATAAAGAGCAGGAATGTTCTAGCAGAAACACCTACACAGAATATCTTAAACCAGCCAGTATGGGGAACTCATCTAGCAAATCTATTTTATCAGAGGCAGACTATGGATACAACACCTGTACAGTGAGAGGTGACGCAAGGTGGTACAGAGCTCCCAATATTTGAGTTCCCTGGGCAAGTGTCAGGATCAGCAGCTGGCTCCTCAGGAGCCAGGATCTGTGTGCATCAACCTTTGCCAAAAGCTCCCTCACACTGCACTGCTTCACGCTGACTGTGCACTCAACATGTCATGGCTCATTAAAACCTTCATGGATTTCCTGGGAATTGCACTGATTACCCTGCAGCATGCAGGCTAGAAATTAGTGAGCTGCTGAAACAGTTTGTCACGTAAAACCCAGGGCTGCCTGGTTTTCAGGCATATACAAGTAACTTTTACTAACTCCTGTTCTTATATTTGGGACTCAGATATCATTTCTGTGTTGAAAAAATGAAGTATTGGAAGTGCCAGAGATTCCCATATCACCAGTTTGGTGAATGATCACGCTTTCAGGTTAATAAATATGTAATTTATTTCCTAATCATATTATTTAATGATTAAATTATAATAATCAAAATTAATTATATAGTGGTTATTTCATTAATCATTAACAATTATTTCATGAAATTGTCATTAATTTTTATATGTAGCCATTTTAAGTTATCAAGGCTCAAATCAAAACATTAAATATCATCAAGTTAAAATATTTGTTTGCATGATGACCTGACTCTCATACATATCTTCCAGTTTAGTAAGTCCTCTCTTGTACATAAATATTCCCTGGGAAGATATCTGGCAGCTCAGCACTGACATCTATAATGATGGTAATCCAAAACTATGAGAAGATAAGAGAAAATGGGGTTGACTGAAGAGAAAAGGGTTTTAAAAATGAGGTCCAGTAAAATGGCAGTGTCCAGCAATGGGAATGTAATTATTTCCTTTTGTGCTGCTTTTAAAAAGGGAAATAAGTTCAGCCCCTTCTTTTCCCCATGTATTATCTGGCCTCTTTCTAAGTAAACTCCAATCACTTTTGCTCCCTCCCTTCTGTGATGGAGCTATTGGAGGGGAAGGAAATCACTGCACTGTGGGTTGTGAATCACTCACTGTAACAGTGAGGACCCTGTAATGCCCTCAGGCACATCAGATAAATTCAAATGGATAATTACAAAATGATAATGCAAATGCACAAGGATAATCCTAGCAGCAGCACAAAACTCTGTTTACAGCACAGCACGAGCAAGGTGATGCTACCAAGAGGTGTAACCTGCTGGGCTCACCCAAAGGGCAGCTCATTGCAAAAGGAATCAGACTGAGCTTTAAGATGTGGGAGGTAACCCAACTTTAAACAGGACACATATCCTGACCCAGGAAGAGGCAGTGACATTTAAGAGCAGCTGAGGCACATGTGAATCCTTCACAAAGTCCACAAAAACCCTCTTATAAGTAAATCTCTGCTTTTTCTCTTTTTAGCAACCAAACTAAACCACCCACAAACACTGGCTCGCTGGAGCAGCTCCATGGAGACACAGCACAGGAAGTTATTCCCTGCCTCCCAAACTGTGACTCCCAAACTCTGACTAAACAATGAGATCCTGCACATGGGCTGGGAGCTGAGCACATGGTGACAGTGACACACAGCTAAGCAATTCCTTGGGCTGCTGACACATTCAGGACAAAACCTATTGTCTTGGCCCAGGCATGGCCAACACTGCTGCCCAAAAAGCTCAGGCAAGACGCCTGAGCCCCTCTCACAGAAGCAAAGTGGGGCCAGACTTGTTTGTAAATAAGCTGGGAGAAAAGATTCTTCAGAAGTCCAGTGTGCCCTCAGAGACTGTGGCTGTGGAGGTCAAATAGCTGAGAAAATAGGATTTATGGGGTGGGGAAGGGATGAGAGAGCACAGGAGCTCTTCTTTTGACACTAAATGTGTGACAATCCCACCCAGGGATCCCCCAGGGACCAAGGGAGGTAGGTTGCCTGGGCAAACTCACAGATCCGTGGCATGCATTGCTTATAACAACTGCAATAAAAATTATCTTTCAGTTCACTTGCTGGCCAAAGGAAGAGTCAACAGCAACCAAAAGTCTTCAATTTTCAGATAAAAATGTCACAGTAAGTTAGTTCAAGCTTGAAATATGTGCTGTTCATTTCAAATCATCTTTGAGTTTCAGAAGAAAAGGTGTTTAAAACAAAAATTGAAAACATTGAGACTTTTTCAAGGGTATATTTTCAACTTCAGCTAATTCTATTAATGTGAAAAAACATTTACAGACCATCTAAAGGAACAGTGTTAAATCAAAATAAAGACAGTAATAGGGGAAATGGTGTTCAATTCTACTAGGCAATTAAAACAGGAGCTGTTTTGCAGTAAGATTAATAGCTGCACTATCCCAAGCTACTGTAGTTTCTTTTTTCAGAATACTGAGAGCTGGATACAATTAAGTACTGATAGTTTTGCCAGACACACATCTGCAGACACTGTCCCCCAGTTCACAGTCCCAGCTGTGCACAGCACTGCTCACACAAGGGATGGATCCTCTGGGAGCAGCCTGCTCAGTGAGGCTGGGGACCAGTGCAGGAGTACACGGAAGGTAAGGGGGCTACTTCCAATTTACCACTGGAGAAAGTGGACAATAATGAGGAGGAATAGCTCAGCCAGGGAAATCAGACTTTTAGCTAGGACCAGTATCCTCCAGCAAAATAAACTCTGCTGAACACATCCCCACCATCTAGCTCTCTCATGCCTGATACCACTTTTTCAACTTAGGCACACAAGCTAAGAGAAATCAAGAGCCCGCCCCAGTATTGAAGGCAGGGCTATTCAAACAATATACATCACACTGCATTCAGCAGGAAACTGCATGCTGCTTCAAGCAGGGAAATGCAGCAATGGGCTACAGACATCTTCTGACAGAATGGCCAGAGTCACAAGATATCCTGCAGGAATGCACAAAACATCACATGCCTTGGACCTTGCCGAGGCTATGGCTAAAGTAATGCACAGTGCAGATCCATAACAAAGCTTGTTGATTCTGAGCCCTAAAAAAGCTGAAGTGACAAAGGGAACAGGAAAGAGTAACACTGGGCATAACCAAAGTTAAGGTCTATCTGGTACTCTTTACATCCAGTACCAATCTCAAAATGCTGTCATGTCAGACCAAATCCCACCCAAACCTCAGAAAAATATCTTGACCTAAACCTGCACTCACATGTGATTTACTGCCTTCCTCTTTCCTGACAGCTTTTATGGATGAGGGTCTCAGAGTGGAGGAAGTGAGGAGAGCCACTGCCAGCTCATGTCATCTACTCAAGGTTATGCAGGGGGAAAAAATGATATTTACAAGTTCAGGACTTGTGAGTCACATCCCTTGTTTTAACCACAGCACCACACATTTCCACACTTGAATGCTGACCAGACTAGAATGTGGTTCAAGAAAAAAAACCAACAGAGATTGGTTTGCAAAAGATTTTCCTCTTTCCTTTGGTGTTTTCAGGGAAGAGGACATTGCATTTGTCCATCTCCTAGAATGGGGAGGGCTTTGGAGCACAGCAACAAAAGTGACAAACATTTGCTGGGTACAACAACCTCAGCCTCAAGGTATTGGTGGCTTGCTGGGAGCAGCAAATTAGGCCACAAAGGATCATAACTGATCTTGCTCAAACTGCAATTAAGTGTCATCACTCTTTCCTGGGTGAATTATTTGACTGTCTCTCAGGAGCAAGCTGGGATTATTGTGTACACAACGTTTTTCACCTGACTAAGGTACAGAATAACAATGGAAACTCACAGATTCCTGGTGGAAATGCTTATTATTTTTCCTTGCCTCAGCCAAAAATGTAAGATCCTGGCCCACCACACAGAGAGGCTCCCTCTTTGTGCAGAGTCTGGAAACAGAACTATCCCCAATGCTTCTCTGGGTAACTGGCCCTTATATGACTCTACTGCTACCTAGAGCAAGTGAATGGTAAATCTACAGCTCTCAGCTTCCCTGTGCTTATCTCACATGGATTTTCTTCTTCTGGGAAGGGACTCATACAGTTCATTATCAGTGCTGGCATGTTGATAAAGCACAGAAAACCTCTTCTCACTGAAAAGCTCCTATGCTGAATTGAATAGCAGATTGTCTTGGGACAGGATGCAACCACCTTATTCTAAGAATGAGCCTGCTAGAAAAGCAACTTAAGTACCAAAGTGCTGACATGGAACTCTGTCCCATTTCAGGTAAGCTAGTGACCTAACAATAGTGACCTAACAATAGACCCCTGCCATGTTTCCCCTGTGCAGCCATCAAGTACCAGCTGTGCATCTTTTCCATGAGCACCCCATTGCCAGCTCTCTCCTAGGAGCTCTATCATACACCCTACTCTCACCTCAGCTGGTCAGTGGCCTGTCCCCAGCAGTAGAACAAACCCAAAGTACACCTTCTTTCATTTTTCAAAGGTTTCCTCAACTCAGAGTGCCTGGCTACCAGCATTGCTAGAAGGGACACTGTTCAAGATCTAACATACATAGATCTAAGCTCTTGTTGTTTAGTGACTTTTTGTTTCTTGTATAGTGGGAGACTGATTTGGGTTTTTTTCTGGGACCACAACAGGAATCACAATAGTTTCCACAAGAACAGAGACATCTGGAACTACAGCTCCTCTGAGGAAAGTAATGAGGTAATACCTTCTGAATTCTAGTTATCGTTCTCTACAATAATTTTAATGTGAACAATAGTATGAATACCTCCTCTTACACAGTATTTTTCATTTCTGCAGCTCAAACACCTTCAGAAGGTCACAGCAATACACATTCTGCATAATTACTAGAAGCATGCAGTGTAAGCAGAGAGCTAAGGAAGGCTGGTAGGTTACTTTCTGCAGTGTTACCCAACTCAAAGACAATGAGGGATGCACAGCTCCCAGCAGATCAACTGGAACAGTCAGATGAAGTGCACCACTGACCCAAGGGTGCTGGTGAGAAACAAATAAACATACTGGCTGCAACATACCTGTCCAAGTGCAAACTGTGGATCTGTACAGGCAGTCCTAGTAAGAAACCACCTGTGCATTTGTGCACCTGTCCTCTGAAAAGAGGAGTGCCATCAGTACTGCCCTGTGGCAGTACTGCTAAGGTCTAAGACAGTCTCCAGGCTTCAAGTCAGGCCCTTGGACATGCTGTAGGATTGTGGAGCATGAGTGAAATGATGCCTGGAAAACTGTGATAACAACACAAGAGCCTGTTCCCCCATGCAGACATGTCAGAGTTGCAGTTAACAAGAGATTAACTCATCAGGCCTTATCCCAGAGACATGTTCCCTATAAAAACCCCCTGAGAATCAGACCTGATGAAGCTGTTCCTTTATCATAAATATCAGAGTAATAGCAAAGTGGTTCATGTGCTTTAGGACTAGCAGAAGAGTACCCTGTCTACCTAACAGAGTGTGTCTATTAAGTGCTCAAAGTTCTTGTAGGAACATGGTCTCAGCCTCCTAGAATTTACTCTTCATCTCACTTACTCACAGTACAACTGAAGTACAATGGAAGTGAAGTAACTAATGTAAGCTACAGCCAGTGCCTTAACCACGAGGCCAATCCTCCTTCATCCTGGTGTGTGCCAAGTAACTCCAGCCCTGGGACTTGCACTCATCCTTCACAAGAGCCCCTTGCTCCTGAGCATGCCTCTGGCTGCCAAAGACACGGGCAGGCCACTGCTCTGACCTGGTGCAGGCAGGCAGCATCCACCCCAAAGCCTGTGAATTCCTCTTCCACAACAGAAATAACACAATCCTGGCACCAGTGAGAGGTAATGCAGTATATGGGCTTCTTGCAGGACAGGAAATTCATTAGTCACTGATTACAAGTTTCCAGCTGCAGCGCTCAACACATCCTGGGAACTGCGCATTGGACACTGGTCCCACCCAGAGAGCGGGAGCTTCTTCCCCCATGCCACGTCTGCTAAAGCAGGAATGACTCTTAGAGACACCTGTGTCCTTTAAAAAAGAAGAAAGAAAGTAGCAAAATGGGAGCTAGATGTGTCACATTTCTATTGAAAGTGATGAAGCGAGATCCCTACTGTGGCAGGCAATGTCCTCATCACTTTATTTTTCCAGCAGTTTACGAAGGTGAAAAGCAAAGGGAGAAAAGCTGCAGGACCAGGCAGCAACCCTGATGGCTTCAGCCTGAAGGAGCTCGGTGCTGCCTTTACAGCACCCCCTGCAGCTCTGCCAGTTGTCACACGGGCGATTACAACACATCTCCAAGCAAGAGGCAGGGAAGCCTATTAAAGGCCATTACTGGGTCTTGAAGAGAAGTAATTAGAACAAGCTCTGAGAGCAGCAGTACGTGGGCAGCCACGGTGGCGTGACAGGCGGGCGCTGCCATCCCCGTGGGCTGCTGACCACCTGTAAGCAGCAGCCAGAGTGATTATTACTCATTAATAATCCATAAACTTGGTCTCCCATGATTCAACTAAGGAGTCACAAGTGTCTGGCAGAACAGTAAACCTCACAGCTGTAAGAAGGCTAAAATACTGTGTCCCCATGATTATTTTGTTAGGAAAACTAAAGCGCATAGATGTCATGGTCAGCATTACAAGTAATCACTCAAAATTTGAGGGTAATCAGACCTTCTGAGCTTTAACAAAGCTATGAGACTGAGTGATCACTCTAAAAGGGATGCACAGAATAAGGAACTCACATACTCCTCATTTCAAAGGCAGCTGCCTAAAATTCCAGCTGCTAAAATTCCAAGTCACACTGTAACTCAAGGGTGAGAACTTGAAAGGATCCAGAACTTCTGGTTTCTAAAATGACCAGCAGCTCATAGTTTGTGACATTTTTGGCTGCACAGCAGCCTTTTAATCTCAGTTTTATGGAACAGAAAATGGCAGAAAAGCTCTCAGAGGTTTGTACAACAGCCTTCTTCTAGTCCCCTTCCCCAGGAAAGGGCTTTACAAGTATAAACCACAGAGTAGTACTACTGAGGCATTGCTTTCTTCTAAGTAAAGTCCCAGGGGGATACAAGGGGATGGTGACAGCAAAATTCAGTCTATACTCCCTGCTGCTGCTACAAAATTTTCAGTGAAAATAATGAGATCACATTTTGAGTCTTTGAAGTAAATTATCAATTCTGCCTAAGGGGAAGAATGTTGGGTTTTTAGTGAAGGACTTTGGTAAACCAAGCCTCTAAGAATTTCCTGCATCAATTAGTATGTGCTGAGAGGCAAAATGGAATGGAATTGCTGAAAGCAGCAACTAACAAACCATCAGAGGGCACCTCCCCTTCCTCCCTGCACATTCTGTTTTAGTGTTTACCTGCTCCCATTGTGACAGCCCACTTTTGAACCATGGGGACAAGGGAAGAGCTTGAAACTCGCCTTTTGCAGAGACTACTGACATCCTGCCCTACCAGCTACTGTGGTTTGTTTGCATGAAATATTTCAAGGTAGCCAAACACTAATATTCCCCAAACTCCAACCTTCACAGCAGCTGCTGCAAGCTCAGAACCAAGCTCATGAGGACACTGACACGGTGATGGGAAAGTCTTCAAGGAAATCTGAATACCTTGAGCAACACAGAGCCCAATCAGGCCATGTGGACACTGACATGCTCCTGTGGCTGGATGAGCAGTGTCCCCACCTCAGACTGTCAATCCCTTTCTTGGGCCAGAAAAGTGACTGCTGGTCCTCTAAGACTCAGATTTCTGAGGAAGGGTAGGAAGAATAGCAGCCCAGATCTATGGTATTTGTGCATTGCAGCAGTAGCACAAATGCCTATGAAGGCTTCAGCTTTGAACATTCCAGCAGGCAGCAGGCCCAGCAACCCACCACAGAGCCACAAGTCTTTTTTCATCACTTCACTCCTCTGCTGAGGCTGTCTGAGAGCTCAGCAAAACTCCATGCCACAAATAACAGCCCAGCTGCTAATGATGGGGTAGAGCTAAGTGTGTTTATCCCTTGTTGGCCCATCCTGGTGCAACAGAAATTCCTGCTAGAGGTGACCTGAGGAAGTCGAGTGAGCAGCATCCTGTGACCCTTTGCTGAGGTGCCTGCCAAACGAATAAATTTCAGTGGTGGTGCTGTGATATGATCTTGAATGGAGACCCAGAGGAGGAAGTGCCTGTGAGAGCCAAGGAAAACACTGTGGGAACACAGGAGAAGGAGCACCAGGCTTGTGCTTGGATGGTTTTCTTTAAACAGGCAGCTCCAAAAAGCTCCCATGATTTTCACAAGGATTAATACAGTCCCATTAGTCCAGTCCTGCCCAATAGTGATGAATGATCCATCCTGAGATCCATTTCTTGATAAGTTCATGGGACACATGAGCCAGGGCAGGGGAACTCCCAGAGCTTCAGCCAGCTCTGCAGCAAGGCTGCAGCCCAGAGCATGATGCTACCAGCAGCTCAGGTCCTGCAGCCTGAGGAGAACAGGGTGAGGAGGCTGGGGACCATCCTACTGCTCCCAAAGACAGGACTGCAGGGAATCAGTCTGGGTATCCAGGGGAAGGGCATGCAAACAAGAACGGAGAGAGAAAACGAGGAAGAAACCACAGAAGGAAATTCAAGAGAATATCTAGGGCAGGAGGCTAAGCAGGGCACAGGTGAGGAAAAGAGCAGGATGGGGAATGGCAGCAGGACCATGAGAAAGGACAAAAACCAGATGGATGGACAGCAGACCTGCTCACCCACAGGAAAGGACAGGAGAACCTCTTGCCACCATCAGTTCCATATTACTGCACACATGCTTCAGCTTGTATTTCTACTGCAGGGTGCTCACATACACTCTGGAATGGGCTTCCCCACATGTAGACTCAAAAATATACAAGCAGAGCTATTTTTAACTAAACTTCATAATGGGAATAGGTAAGAAGTCATGATTTAAAAATCTGGGATAGCAATACTGCTGTTGCTGTATGGTTTGCAGATGCAAAGAGAAGAGGCCTGTATTATGAGGAAAGACACTGAACAGCTTTCAAGGAGTTTAACAGATTTTTGCTTCTCTGTGATAATATCAGATATATTGGTGAATACACCAAAAACCAACAAAACTATCATAAAGTTTTTCTACAAGTATTTTTCAGGTTTTTGAGGGAGAGAAAAGCTCCCAATTCACAGTATTCATTTTCAAGTAATGAAGTTACACTTTCCAAAAGAGTTTGTAAAGATTGCTTTTATGTAAAATAAATTATGTGTGTGTATATATATATAAAACCCTTTTTATCTTCCCCCTATCCTAAAAGCCTTGTAAAAAAAAATTCTCTCCCTGTCCTGTGGATGCTCTTTTCTCCATAACAAGTATTTGCATTATGCAGAAAAAAGTGGTTTGCTATAATTTCATCCAATGGCTGAAAAAAGGAACATATATCCAGCTGAAGCAGCAGAAATGGAAAAAGGAAACCTTTTTTTATAATGGAAGTAAATAGCGAAACAGAAATTTGAAAAATAAAACTTCAGTGAATCTTGTTCCAGTGGGAAACAACCTATATCTCTGGTAATCTCGGAAAATATAAAGGAAATAACTTGTTCGATTCTGGGAATTTCAGATTTAGGACTTTTCTGAGTTATCCAAGTGTCCATTCCCAAAACAGAGTTGAATTGTGTTCCTTTTGCTTTCTAAGCTCTACCTTTTCCTGGACAATCAAGACAGCTATGAAATGACCTTAAAATAAAATAAAAGGTGCACTCAGACCTCCCCTAAGAACTCCTTCCCTTGCTCCCCCAGCCCAATCCCTCAAAACCACACAAACCAAAGCAATCTCTCGCTCCAAGGTCACCACACAATCTCTGGCCTCTGGATGGCAGAGTCTGGATGAACACCCTGTACCAGGGCATGGCAGGCTGAACATTCATGTCCCCCAACCCCACTCTAAAGGCTCTGGCTGCTGCCAGCACAGCTGGACAAGGAGTGACCTTGTCCTGCCTGGGCTGAGGCCAGCAGAGCTGTGCCCTTGTGCTGGGGCTGCCAGAGCTGCAGGCTGTCCCTGCTGCTGCTCAGCCCCAGCTCTGACCTGACCTCCAGCCCTTCAGCCCCCATGAGGAGTGTGCAGGTGTGTGCATGCTCACGTTATGGGCACATACAGGTGGATTTATACACAGCTCCCAGCAAAAACCTAACCTGAGAGACTGCTACCAGAGAAGTTACCCAAAGAATAAATAATAACCTTGCTCCCTTCTGTGCTAGTTTTCTCCATGAAATACAGGCCTGTGATATCTTTTTTTTTTTTTTTTTAACAGCAGAAGGCTGTCTAGTTATTTTCTTGTTTCACTTTCAATATTCTTCAGCCTTAGTTAATTTCACAGGCCAGGGAACAGAGATGATTCTATGATTCCACTGGATCTGGCTCAATAGGATTCTTTCCACCCTATTTCCCAGATGTACATTTGATTTTTCTTATGTTATCCCTGATACAATAATCCTTCAGCTTGCTGTTTTACATTGCCTCTTTTCAGCCCCTTGTTCTCCCCACAGCAGAGCTGAAGGCAAGGAACTGAGGATCCCTGTTCTGAGCCAGCCCCCTGCATGTTTCTCGCTGGCTAACAGAGGCTCTGTTGTGCTCTGCACTGATAGAAACGCCCCAGCCAAGGGAGTGAAAGGCAGAGGACAGATTCATACTATACAATGTTAGTGCTATCAAAATACAGCTGGACCTAAAGAGTCTATTCAGAAGCTCTAGGTCGTGCTTAAAAAGTAAATAAGGTGTCTCAAGCACAGCTGCCTTGAAAATACTTAGAGAAACATTTAAGACCATTTTACAAAGTAGTATAAGAAGCTGGGCTTGTTCTCTTGGTTTCCTTTCTCCTTGCCAGAAGAAAAATGGAAGAGATTAAACTTTAAATACTGATGCAGCATGTTAGGTTAATGACTAGACAAAGGACATAACAATATTTTGCCAAAAGCAAGAGACATGCAATTTACTGCCCTAGCTGATGCAAATTAGAGCTACTTTTAAAGTCTGTCATTAGGTGTGAAAGCTACCCAGGCAAACAAGCCTGGGCATCTGCATCAGCCTTCCCCAAAAAAGCACTTTATGGACCCTACTGCTGTAACTCCATAATCCCCTCACCTGAGAGCCAAGGTGATGAAATGCATGGACTCTGCCCACAGGGGAGAGAAAGATGCTGTTGTGTCTGCCTGGTTCTCATGTTACAAAGAACCACTGCAGAAAGCAAAACCTTGATGGTGAAAGCAGCAGCTCTCAATTCTTAGGGAACTGTCCCCTCAGAATAACAAAACAGAGACAACATAACAGTTCCAGGCTCACACGGGGAAGCTGTGAGAGTCTGAAGTAAGCTATTGCAGTGACCCAGGGACAGTACACAGACCTCTCTGGGGCTCTGAAAAGTACAATTCCTGCTTCCTCCCAGGAGGAGTCTACTCCTCACCTACTTCTGGCCAATAGACTTCATCAAGGCAGGAGATTCTCCTTGCCCATGTACAGAGATGACTGAGCAATGTGTCTGCACACAATTCAACACCAACTCGTTCTCCATTAACCTTGCTGGGATTTGTTTTTTCATCAACTGTACAGTTCATGATTTCTCAATAATCATCGAACTCCATTATTAAATCCAAGAAACATTAAAAATGTTTAGCTTTTAGCTTTAGGACAATGTGAAAAGACACAAGCTTATGGAAACAAAAAAAAAGATTGGCTGATTGTGAGGGAAGAGCATTGCTGCTGCTAACAGAGGAGTGGTGCCAGAACATTTGAGACTCCTTACCTTATCCCCTGGCTGTGGTCTCATAAGAGACACCTGGTCATAGCCTCGTCGAACCAAAGCCCACAGTGCATCAAGTTTACCCTGCAATCAAGAAAAAAAAAAGAGACAAAATATGACCAAGGAATGTGGTGAAAATAGCATGAGATTAAACAACAGGTGAGTTGGTGCAGCGTTCCTGCATTAAGCTGTTTGCACCCACACTGGTCCTGTACCCTGGTCTCTGTGCACTGCTTATGTGGACAACCAGGAGAACCCCAGTGGGGTCATACCCAACATGCAGTAAACCAAATACCCAACATGCAGTGAGGATGAGTAGGTTAATGTGAACAACTCCCTTAAGAGGCACAATTAGGTATTACCTTAAACTGCTAATCTTACTTTAGGTGTTACAAAAGGCAGAACAAAAGTACAGTACAGATAGGAAGAGAACTGAAGAATAAACAGCCACAAGAATACCTGCCTAGGAAGGCTTTAAAATTCACAGATGCTTTCCAGAAACATTCAAGCACTTTTTAACTGATCTGTGAGTAAGCAGGGGAGGGGGAAACTCATCCCACGAAGCAGTGTTTTGGGACATGGCCATAGATTCCTGGGATGAGCACAGTGTGCTGCAGCCTCGACTGTGCTAGCCCTCCAGCTTCGTTCTCTGTAAGCAGAGATAACAGCTCTTCCCTGCCATTAGGGTTGTGTGAGGATACATACATTAAAAGACATTGAAACACCAGATATTATAATGGCATGGGAGAAATGAGGATGGAAATGTGGAGAGAGTGACTTGCCCAAAAATCAAACACTACTGTCTTGTACTTGAACTAGGGGGAAACAGGGCTGGATCCCATGCCAAGCCCTTAGCCACCCACAGTTAAAGGTAGGACAGTGCCCTTTATCTGATCCTTTTCTAGGCTGCCTTGAGATGGCAGAAAACAGCATCTGCCCTCCCTAAGGTTCAAGGGATCTGCTGTTGCATCTCAGGCAAGAGTACCTGAGAAGACAGTGTGAGCTGAGGAAAGGGAGATCTCTGCTCACACCCTCCACTCTTCTCAAAAAAATATGGCAATACAGAGCCAAGTGAAATACACAATCCAAAACCAGGCAAAGGTGAGAATTAAAGGCCACTTTTGTAAATGGACCCTCTCAGCTCTGCTGAAAGAAAGGCTGTGCTAGGAAAGTGGGATATAGTATCTTACATGATATGAGAGACTTGGTAAAATGGAGGGTCAGACACCTTACCTTGATTGGAGTGTACCATTTTCGCTGGGAAGGTGGTTTTCTCACATGGGGCTTCTTTGGCTTGGGTTCCCATGGCTCATACTCCTGTTCTGGCAACTTAATAATAGCATTTTTGGGTTTCTCCAGTTTTGCTCCTTCCTCTGTTGACCCCTTGTCTCCCCACCGCACCTGATGGCAAGAGAGCACACTGTAAGAAGACACCTCAGCAGTCCCCATCAGCAAATACCCAACATTTCCACAGATATTAATCTGGCTCCCATCAGATGACCAAGTGCTACCAGGAATTAAGTCAAATTTATGAAAGCACTAAACTCCCACCATAATCAGAAATACACATATAAGAATAAAATAGTCTCCCTCAAAAGCTGCTGGAACTACTAGCATTTGCACATTCCAGCAATCTAAGGTGTTGTGGGAATTCACAGCATCTGGGGAAGTTGGGAATCATTAAGGTTGGTAAGAGCTCTAAGATGACTGAGTTAACCCGGCACCACTAAACCAAATTTCAAGTGCCATATCCACACACCTTTTCAACACTTCCAGGGATGGTGATTCAATTGCTTCCCTGAACAGCCTGCTCCAACTCCTAATCATCCTTTCAGTGAAGAAATTTTTCCCAGTATCTAATATCTTAATATCTGATTTTGTTGTCTGACTTAGCTCAAGCAGAAAAGTGACTCTGCATTCAAGAACAATATCTGATCTATGGTGTCACAGTCAGCATACATTCTTAGCATCAAGGATAAAATTCTTCCAAGGAAAATGGTTAAGGATATTAAGATGTAATACTTCATGTGCAGTCTTGCAGTAACTTGCTGAGGAGCCTCTCCTTCCACAGAAACCAGGTACTGCATAGACAGCACTTTCCAATATAAAACCAGTGTAGCTTTGCCTGAATTTCCTTTGACAAGAGAACTGGTTGCAACTGCACCAAAGAGTTTGACTCACGAGATTAAAACTTTTTTTGGCGCTTATCTCATTTCTTAACCTGCAAATTTTCTCTGGCTCATACCGCCAGATTCATTTAATTATTCATGCAAATGACAGCAGCTTGATGCCTGTTACTTGGACAGCAGGTGTAAATTAGGTAGACAAGTCCTGATTAAATCCCAGTCTCTGGTCCTCTTCAAAAATCACATGAAAACATAGTGGCACAATTTTCAATTTAATGTGCTGGGGTTTGTAACACTAAAGAATAAGCCAAATACCTCCATCCTCTTAATCCCTCCAACACCTCGACCTCCATAATAGGATGCATCCACGGTTGGCCACTTCTTCTTTGGCAATCCATCTTCATCATCTGAGTCCTGTGGGAAAGACAGGGAGATATTAATGCTGTTCTCACATAAAAAGCATAAATTGTGGAAAACAGCTGAACATCCTATGGCCCAATCCTTGGATATCTGGCTTTGTGTGTTATGCTTATTTGCTGACAAAAACTAAAAAAGTCTCTTGTCTCTGCAGCTGCAATTTTAACTAGGGAAGCCTGAGAGGATTGCCTGCTCCTCTGTCCAGGCTGCTTTTATTTAATCAAATATGCACTGAGCTCCAAAATCCCAATTGATTTGTATGAAAAGGCAAAGTACAGATGAATTGTACATATACTAGCCTGCCACTGTGCTATGCAGAATGCAGCGATGAGTTAGCCCAATGAAAAAATTATTAATTGCACTTTTAGAACTTAATATCACCTAACAGAGGAAACAAAAAGCGACCACTGTTGAGTTTTCTAACATGTGCATCAGACTCTTTTCTCATGGCAGCTGTAACCAGTTATTCTACACTATTTGATGCTTTATGATGCTCTGCTACTGTTCCTCAGTACGTTTCTAGAAATACTTACTGAAGTTACTTTTTAGTTAAAACAACAGAAAAAAATCAACTGAAAGCCAAATACTTTAGAGAGATATAAATTATTGTTACATTACTACATGACATGTTCACAAAATTGCCCTATATGTTTCTATTGGAATGGAAAAAGAATTAACAGCTTTTTAAAAAGATGCTTTAATTTTTTGTTTGTTTGTGTTTTCTTCTGAGGTTATGCATTGGAGAAAGATATCTCCATCAGTTATTCAGTGACCTGTGGTCTCTCAGCTACAGTTCAGCAGGTCAGTTCCTCCAACAAATCCTTTAGTATGGCCAGGCATGACTAGAGTTGACATTTGCATTAACTAGTAAGGGGAGTTTGAGTTTGGGGTTTTTTATTGTTGTGATTTGACTTTTGGTGTTTTTCTTTTTTACCTTTTTTTTGTTCCTGTTGTTTCATTTTTATCCTAAGTTGGGGAAAAAATATACAATGAAGGTATTGTGGTTTGGTGTTGGGTTTGGTGTTGCTTCAGTCAGCTTTTTTTGAGAGTACAACAAATACACAAATTTTATCCCATTTCATGCCACATCTAAACCAGTACCCAGTGAACTGCATCAGCATTTTTAATTCATGTATATTTGATTTCATTGTGAACATGAGTATCATATAAGATACTCTGCCTCTTCCATGCAATGTACCACAGATTTCAAGTGTTCATGTCTAACAGCTCTTACTGCTGGCAAGCCTGACTCTAGCAGGACAGAATCAGTAGTAACAGCTGATACTTTTCCTGTTGATGAAGGATTTATACCAAATATCCCCTCCACTGAACACAAAGCAACATTAACAGCTTCCACATGGAAATCTAATGCTGGTGCTTTAAATAAGTTTTACACACCTATATTCAGTTTAACAGTAGCAATACCACACTGTATCAGCTGAAGGGCAGGTCCCCATACCTAGGGAGCCTAAAACTAAATGTAATGAAATCCATTACACAGTTACAATTATTACCATGCACGATTATTACAACCCATACTGGATAAAGACAAGGCCAAGAAAAGGGATGGATAACATCTCTATACTGAGTTATTCCTGGAGGCTTACATCAGTTCATTCTCTTTTAATTGCATTTAAAATTGCAAAGCATTTGGAACTTCTGCAGGGGTGTGATGCTCTCTGAAACCTCTTTCAAATGCAGCGTGGCTGCAACTGCAGGCTGTGTGATAGCACTAATCACACTAACCCCTGCATGAATTCTGGTGTTGATTCTGGAGATAAGTTGTCACAGGACCAGTAACAGGATCACATACACACTAGTGGTGGCCTCTAGCAACCTCTAAACAGCAGCTGTGGTTGCCTCCTTACATTCATGCCAAGTTACAGCAAGTTAACAGTAAATTATAAGTGTTTCTTGTGGGTTAGGCAAGTATTTATCCATTATTTAACTGTCTATGCCTAGGAAAGAAATAAAGGGAGGCCTGAGTTTTCTCTGGAGATGCTTTCATTGACTACTATTTTTTATTTTCATGAAACTAGTATGGTGAAACTAAACTGAGGTCAGGGTCAGTTACTGTGCCCAAAAGAGCTAAATACAATCCTGCCTCAAACAGCTCAAAACCTAAATGGAGAAAGGCTAAATGTCCTTCCAAAGGTCACTCTGCAGAAGAGCCACAGACAGGGCAGGCTTTTGTCTCCTGTGCTGTAGCAAAGCCACAAGAATGTGGCCTTTGCTGTCCTTTTTTCCAGCTGCCAGACTGTTCCTTACTGCCAATCTGGGCTAAACTGCTGAGAACAATGGCAGCTTTACTGGAGGAGGGACAGCTGCCAGCACAGCTTGAGAAGCAGGGATTTGCTTACACACCTGTCTGATGCACAGCAGAAGGAACAAAATACCACAGGAACTGTTGGCCGGTGGATTTTTGAGCTGTGCAACTGTTTCACCCTGGATGGAAGCAGTTTGGCTGTGTGTATATAAAGAGGCCAGAAGGCAGAAATAACTGTCCTGACCCAGAGGACTTCCTCTCACGCCTTTAAGGTGTCATTAAGACACCTACAGGGCTGACCCTCCTGGGCAGCAGGGCACACTGCAGTGGCAGGGCCACAGCTCAAAAATAGCACTTACAGGCTCTGGGGGCGGGGGTGGAGGCGGCTCCTTGATCACCTGGAATAAACAAACAGTGGAGAAATGTGAGACAATGGCAGGGTTCACCCATCTCTGTACCATGTCCTCCCTGCTTTCTTGCCCATGTCACAAATGAGTCATTCTGCTTCATTCCTCCCCACTCAATCCTCTCATTAGGCCCACTGAAAATAAACTCAGATGAGATGAAAAATACCATATAATTACCAAATTACTGCAAAGACATTCTCTCAGAATCTGCAGCTCCTCTGAATAAGTTAAAGAAACCCCAAACCGATAAAATGCAAAAAACCCCCTAACTCTTGTCGTTAAAGAGGACCATAAAACCTTCTACACACAAGTAAATAAATTCCATTACACTTTTATGCAGCAGATTTCAAAGCTGGTCTAAAGGAGGTTTTGATCCCTACAGAAACCTATGTCACATCCACGGGCTTATTTAAAATTCTCATTCAATGTAAAAATCACATAGGCCTTGAAACAATCATAAACCCAGACAAGAGTAACTTCAACATGCACTTTAAGCAAATTGTTGAATCAGGACCTTACAAATGTGACTTTTTTTAAGCAAGGTTAACCACCCACTCCAACACTTTAACTGTGCTTTGGCAGAGAATGGATGAAACCAAGTCAATACAATAAAAAAACCTGTACTTACCACTGTGCAGCAAAGGGGCCAAAACCACCACAGAAGAGCCAGGGCCAGCAGCAGGAAGAGAATCAGAAGAGCAATGAAAAGGATGGTCCCAGTCAGCTGCAAGCAAGATGATTATTTCTGAGTTACCTTTGTATGTCTCAAAGAAGGCAGGAGTCCTGAAGTCACACATTTCGAGTCAGCTTTCCCTCACTATGAGGTCTCAGGTATGTTGTGCAGTCCATCACTATTATTTCTAGGATCACCTGAAGTCACAAACCTCTTTGCAGTGTGTATAATTTATGTACAAATTGATGGTATGTTTATAGCCCACTAGATTCAAGAAGGTTAAACTTGTACACAACCTATTCTGGACAAGTCTCTGACTACTGTCAGAATGGCATTGCAAACTACATGACCACAGACCCCCAGGTGTGCAGAGTAACCTTTCACTCCTAGAGATGCAGGATATCCAATGCTGATACCCACAGAACAGGAATATTGGAGCTCAGCCCTTAAGGTAACTGTTCAATGTCAGTATCACATAATAGAGCCCAGCTTGCTGAGAGCATCAGCTCCCAAGCCTGCCTGTGCTGCCTCCTGACTCAAACCACTCTCACAACCTTAGCCTAGGTGATTATCAAACCAGTCAATAATGCTGTTTGTTCTTGGTATGCTTCTTAGGGCTGGTATGACTATTTTAAACGAGATACTGTAATCATTATCTTAAGCATTTCTGATTCTTACATCCACTGATCTCTCTGCCGAGAACAGTGAGACTTTGGGGATGCAGAGCTAAGGGTCTATACCTTCAAAATCAAAGTTAAATTTTCTTTAAAATTACTAGAAACAAACAAAAAAATCAAGTGTTAACACTTGAAATTAGCTTTGCAGAGCAACTGAGAATCAAAGAGAATCACAGCTCTAATTTTTCAAATCTTGATGAGTCCTTTGCACTTTGATCATTTAATATTAGTGCATTCTGGAGAGATATTAATTCTCTGTTGCTCTGATGACTACAGGAATCAGGTTTTCACATGTTGCTTACTTCCTGCTGAACATACAGAGTGTGTGGCTTTTGGAAAGTGAACATTTGTTTCACTTGGGCAGTGGCATGCTGACATGCCCCATCTTTGGACTGTACTGGGCTCTGGAGCGATATTAACTTTAGCTGTGGTGTTTTGGCTAATTTTTTTTTTTTAATACATACTGGGAAAAGAAACCTCTTCAATGATAGATTTTCAAAATTTGAGAAGAGATTCAATTCACCAGCAAAAGGGGTATCAGGGAACGGAAAAAAACTTAGCAGGAAACTAGAGGAAAGCCTGGGGCTAGAAGGATGTGAAAAGAGCTTGAAGAAAGGTCTGCCAATCAGGCTGAGGAAAGAGGAGTAGGCTAGAGAGAAAGCTGTAAGAGGTTTTCCAAGAATAGGTGGGATAAAAGGGAAAGAATCTAAATTCCAAAAGTGAATTCTATATGATAAAGTCCATGAGATTCACCTTATTAAATCTGAAACTACTTGCTGAATTTTTATGAAATTGATGCTTAGCCAGAAACTGATGCTTAGCCCCTTCATACAAAAGGGATTCCCTTCAGCCTTCTAAGTGCATTTGTTTTCCCCTCAGGTAATGAAAAGGGTGAGGGTGGACAGTACCAGCTGATAAGAGCTTTGCAAAGCCCCGGGTTCGATCCTGGATGACTGAATTAGGAGGTACTTAGCTCTCTCTCAGGACAGTTCCTAGAGCTGTCAGGAATGGCACGTTCAATGTGGCACAACCACAGCTCCTACTCCAGCTTTTAGGGAGGTAACCCAGTACCCCATATCTGTGTCACAGCATCACCAGCCCTACACTGCTCTGTGGCTTCTTGTTACAGATGCAACAAACTGACCTGTTTTAGGATATGCTATTTGGCTCAGCTTCATGTGGCCAGGGAGCAGCTGGATTGCTCCAACATGTGCCAGACTCCCTGCTCAAACAGGTCCTGTTACAGGACACTGTACCCAGCTGCAGTTCAGTGCTAAACCCCCATCTCTGGCTCTCCCATGGCCCCGTGTACAACCAATGCATCTGGAAAGCAGATACTTGAGGAGAAGTGAATCCCCAGTAGAGCCAGTTTGCTGAGAAAAAGGCGAGTATAAATCCAGCATAACTTTGAGAAATATTGCTGCACTCCTTAAAAACAAATCCAAGCACAGCAGCAGTGCAGTACCATTGCTACTATGACTCCAAACACACATTACCTCCTTGTTTTGTAGCCTTTGTTCCCAGCCATGGCTTTTCCCATGCTAACTCAAATATAAATTGCTGAGACATTTGCCAGCAGTAGCTCAGGAGCTGCTGGCAGCAAGAAGCTAAAGAGTAGTCTTTTAATGATTTTAATGATACAAAGCACCATAGTGAAGCTGGACTTTGAAAGGAAAATAGCAGGCTTCATGCAGCTGAACAGAAATAAGCACGGGGATCACACAGAGGCTTTGGGACTGTAGTGAAGATACTTACTGTACAGAAAAGACAGAAGGGCCAGCTGGGGAGGAGAGCTGAGCAGGCCAGCTGACTGCCACCCACAGAAAAGGAAACAGGAGAGGGAAAGGAAATGGAGGGAGTCTCTAAAACGAGAAGAGTGAAATGCATGAAATTAAGACCAAGTTGGAAACTGAACTATCAACCTCCCTGTTTATGGGACATAACAGGAGCAAGGCAGTATTTTTCTATCAGCTGCAAATCAGGCTTCCTGCCTCCTCCAATTCAATCTGCAAGAGGCTGGTCAAAAACTGTCAGATTGACATGACTGGAGATTGGATTCCTCTTTTTATCCTAAGGCTGCCAAAAGGAAAAGCTTCCTCCATCCATGCTGTGGCCTTTAGGAACTCTGGTTAGGGTTGAGACTTCAGTCTTCATCAGAAATAGTTTACATATGGGTAACTAAATGCACCAGTTAACACCACTGCAGACTTGAAAGGTTTTACTGTACCCGAGGTAAAAGAGTGGAATTAAGTGTGAAAATATCAGTCCTCAGTATGGAAAATTTGGAAAAAAGTTTTAGCAAAACAGAAACGATCCCATAAAGAAATAAACACGTCTGTTATATTGTGTCCCTGTAACCCAGACTGTTCCAGCATTCTGGTGTGGTATTTCCCACCTTCATTGCTGCAAACATCAGAAAATTAGATTTACAAGTTCCAGTTGCCTCTATCTGTGTTTCTGCCCTTCTGTTCTCCAGCTGTCAAAATGGCCAACAATGATTACAAGCCAATATGACAGCATTTGGCACAGGCTATAAAAGTCCTTTTGACACTAATAACAATGATACAAACTGCTATCAGGTACTTCAGCCAGCTTGGTTTAGACCACAAGCACAAGGTCACATATTTGATTACTGTACTTGCTCACACCAGCTATGGGCACTGCCTATTTTTACCCCAAGGCAGGGAACAGAACTCCTTATCTATTAGTCAGTTTCCTAATTTTGCTTTTTTGGTTCTCAAAGTCAGACTTTGATAAAGGATCACTTCTAGCTGTTTGTCTCTGACATTCCACCTGGTCTTTTTGACCACGTGATGCAGGACAGACATCACTGTCCTTCCCCTCCTTTCCAGATACAAGTCCTAACAGTTGTACCTCTTACCCCAGATCCCATCAGCGACCCCAAGGTTCAGAGTGCTGCTCCCTGATGCTCTTTCGATCATTTTCTCATATCTCCATCTGCTAAGATCCTAGTTCTGAGAATGTCTCTCCTGGGGTAGGAATGGGCAGGGTGCCTCTTATTCTGATTTTTTACTCAGAAAATCTATGATGATCTGTCCATCAGCAATAACCATTTGATCTTAAGTGGCCCTGGTTATTCTACCAAGAGCTGCTGGGATCCAGTCAGCAGCGGAGAGGCAGAGGCTGCAGAGAGGTCCGGCTCAGGGAGGCTTTGCCTGAAGAGCAACCATTTCTTTCCAAGGGCTCATGGTTCTTCTGTCAAGCCCCACTGGAATTACTTACACAATGTGTGCTGGTGATGCTGACAGAGCTGGAGATGAACGTTAGCCCGTTGTTCATGCTGACTTGTAGGAAAACCACCCTAGAGCACAGAACAGATATGTTTATTTTTAGTGCCATCTTTACACCCATTGTTACCTTCACTCTGTCTCTGTTTTAACCATTGGTTTATGAGCATGCAGGGACAGAGCATCCTGTTGAGTCAGGGCATTTTCATGGCCTTGGGCACTTACCTGCATTTGCCCCCCTGCTTGCCCAGGAGCCACCCCTTTTCTGTCACCTTAGTTGAGCTGGGACAGATGCTCTTTATAAAGAAATCCCTATCCCAGCTGGAGCACAGGGCACTAGGACAGTGAGTTATAACAGAATGCCTCAGACAATAGCAATACTGCTGTAGATGGCACAAGGAACTTCAAGACTTTTTTTATTTATTTGAAGAAACCCTTCAGTCAATGAATCAGAATGTGTTCATTTTGTATCCAAGCAAATCCAGAACACCTGCACTGGGCTAAAGGAGGGTAAAAACACCAAAATGCCAGTGAAATTCAAGAAGAATCTTCCTTAGCCATTCTCCAGTATCAGAGAAAGGGTCCAAGGGAGAAAAAAACTAATAGTAACAAAAACTGACAACCCCCCACCAAATTAGTTCCTTCTGTGACAAATACAAAAGGGAAGGGAGGCACTGACCTGTAGCCCCAGTACAGTACTTAAGCACCCACAAGATCACCTAGGGAAAGGGAGGGCATTGTGCCATGCCTCCCAGAAGTCTCTACAAGATTAAAAAGGCTGAAAAATATCAACACTAGACACAGAGAGCAAAATACACCAAGCAACATATACAATAGCAGCAAAGGAATTTAAATCAGGCATCTCCTTTCCATCAAAATTAAAAGTTTGTCTTGAATTTAATCACCTCTTGGTCTGAAACAAGAGGTTATAGGAACAGAGAAGGGATCACCATTCTGTGATTCTATGATATGGGGCCATGCTTCAAGAAGACCTTTGGTTAAACTGTGCTGAAGACCCAATGTTAAACAGAGCTATGCTGGCTCATACTAGGAAAGGATTTGGCACAAATGAGATGGCTGCAAAGTGACACAAACACACATAAATTTATCAGCTTGACACTTTGGGCAAACCCCTGAGCCTTTGGCTCAGTAATGACATCTTCACCCAGAAGTCCACCCTCTCGACAGTGGAAGGAAGGAAAGCAATACTCACTGTCCTGCATCTTCTATCACTGGGGCAGGGCAAAGCAAGTAAGTATCATGAACAAAAGTCGGCTTTTCATCTGAAAGGAAATTCATATAACTATCAGGGATGAAAAATATAAATGGTTTCAATTTCCCTTTGAGAAGGGCTGACACCAGTGACAGCCACAGATAAACTCAATATATTGGCAAGTGCCAATCCTCCCCAATGGTGCTGATCACAAATCCAAATACTAGAATAACCATTCATGTTGATGCCAACATGATGCTATCAGGCCAGAGATATCATAGCTAAGAATTGGAATTTTATTTCTGTTCCTGACAGCAGTGATCAGCCATTTGGAACTCAGCTTTGAGCAGTATTCATCATGTCTACCTGAAAATTACGTGCAACCTCTACTCACACTGAATAGTCCAACCCCTCGAGTTACTCAAGGGCTCAGAAGTTTAGGGTTCAGTTTTTGTCTATGCATGTCCAAATACACACAGAGGAGAATCCAGGACTGCACTGTCTGATCCCAAGAAAAGGGAAGGAGAGAGATTGGGTGGAGCTGAAATGGAAAAATACTGGAGGAAAAAAACCAAACCCAAGAGATGGTTGGTCATTTACAGGAAACAGACTGATATTATGAGGATCTGCTCTGCACTGGGTGCTTCTCCTGGACTCAGCCTCCCTGCTGTGGCAGCACCACCTGGAAACAGCCCAAGTTTATAAGGGTTTGGTGCAGGCAGAGTCAAACACAAGGGCACACATCTTCCCACCTCCCTGCACTCCACTGCTTCAGGATTCAGCAGTGTTAACCCTGTTGCTTTCAAAAGCCAAGTCCTATCAATACAGGCAGGAGGCCCAGCAGTAATCTCGCACTGCCACTCCACCAGAAGTGTGAAGCTGAGGCACAAGAGCAGGCACATCACTCCAGTGACTACAGCTTAGCTCTGAATGGCCAGCAAAGCAACTGTGCTGCCAGCCTGGAGAAAGAGTGGTCTACAAGAGCCAAACCCAAGGGAATAAAGGGCTGAAAAAGGCTGCCATCTTATACTTTTGAGGCTTGTTCACTCTCTTTATTTAGGAAAAAAATTAACTCAGGCAACAACAGATGTAAGAGTTCTTCCTTCATGCTTCACCCACTTCAAGCCCACCTGAAGACTGAACTCATTTCCTTTCCTTGGCAGAGAGGAGGGCATGGAAATCAGTGATATGTTTTAGGGAGGGAAAAAAAAACAGCCTAGATCAGCAATCTCACCACAGTATCTGTTGCAAACTTAACCCAAGGAAAACACAGCATGGAGTTGGAATGGAATCAGAGTTTTCCTCCTGTGTATTTCCAGGCCCACATCAGCAGTTTCTGCGTGAAGCCCAGCCAAGGTGCTAATGATTTGGGTCAGGGAGGAAAAAGCAAAAAGTCTGTCTAACTGATAAACCACAAAAAACAAATCCTGGTTAGAGCATATCTGTAAGTGGAGTAAATGCAAGACTACCAGAGCTGATTGACTGCAGCATCAACACAGACAACTGGGATGGGAAATGAAGGAGCAATTCATGTGTTCTCTCTTGTAAGTGAATTCACTGCTGGGGAAGCACCAGTCTGGCCATGACAGCATGTGAAAGCCTCTACTGTGCTCAGGCCACAGGGGTAGCATATATGAACAAGGAGCAGAGCTCCTCTCCCCACACCATGTTTCACTCTGCCAGACACACACGGCTTCTCAGGAATGAGGCAGGACTGCTGAGAAACTGGATGCTCCATCTTTTTTTGGCCATTCAGTCCTTTGCCTGGCTGCTGAGACAGCAAACAAGAGACCCTGTTCAGCACAGCAATGACAGGGAGTTTCCATGTTACACAGTCACTGTGGTGGGACCAGCAACTGGTGTCAGAGAGGAGCAGAGCGTGCCTGGGAGGCCTGGGTTTACGGCAATTGTCTCCTGAACTGGTGAACAAAACCTCTGAGAACACCACCAGGGGATCAAGATAGCAATATTTCTTTTTACTAGTGATGAGTAAGGGAATAGGAGTAATTTTAAGTTTCCATCTTAAAACCTGATCCCCCCTCCTCTCTTGCTGCCTGCAGCACCCATGTGCACCACTCCAGTGGTGCTGAGGTCACTGTGCAGCAGCACACCCTGTGCAAGTGCTCACTACACAACGCCACAGGTTACTGCACTGAATGAGGATGAATCTCAAGCTTCTTTTAAGTGCACAGCTCTACCCCAGCTCCCTTTCACATCTGCTGCAAGGACTCCCCTGAACATGGATGAGAGCTGTGCTGTGAGGTGACAGGGTCACAGGGTCACTGCAATCCACCAGCCCTCAAACTTACTGATGGTGAGGCTGTCATTGAGCTTGAAGCTGCAGAGAACCTGGTCGATGTTTCTTGCATGATAAAAGCCATTGCCTCTTACCACAACTTGGAAGGATTCTGTAAGCAAAAATACAGAAGATTTATGATTTACTTATGAGAAATAATTCAAATGCAGCATTTCTGTTCAGAGTGACCTGAATCAAAACATGCCAGTTGCTGTTGTCTGCCCTATATCTGAAATAAAACATCCACACAGTCACTCCCTCTATTCAGAAGCAATGCCTAAGAGTGCTGCAGTGGCATCAATGTTTTTGTCAAAACCACTCTCACTCATTCCCATTATCACTGTATTGAGATCTAGTGCAACTCCAGATGTACTGGATGAGGGCATTTACAAATTACAATCATGCACTGGAAATCCACACTCTGGTTCTCCTCTTGGTAACTTGCTCTAGAGCAGGGCTCTGAACTGACAAAAGCCACAAGGTACATGGGAACTGAAAGATATTTTGGGATGAGAAAAAGAAAGTATCTACTGGAGTGCATTTTGAAATGAAACATGTGCTTAGGTACCTTACTAAAGAAAAATGCCAGAATTTGAGATAGCAATGAGCACACCAAGAGCCAAATACACAAATCAGCATCAGAATTTGACCTCTTTTTAATGGGAAGGGTTATACATCCTGGTTCTCACTGGAGTTAATGAGCATTTCTTTAAACAAATGAAAATGAACTGTAGGGCAGATTCATCTGCTTCTTACTCTGATAAGAATCTTGAGTTACTCTTGGTCAGATTCATGCCTTGAGCCATTCCACATCTAACCCAGCTTCTATACTGAGAATTATGAGCATCCCTTTTTTTTGCCAGCAGAGCTGAGAGTCATCACCAGCCCTGAGGGCAACTGGGCCCCTGCCCACCCACCAGAACTGCCTACCTGGGACCACACATGGGCAGACCTGCTTGCAGCCAGCCCACTTCACAGTGGCTTGAACACCCAGCCAAGATGATAGTTTTTTCCCCATCTCAACTTTATATTTTAGAAGAAGCTTGCTAAAACAAAAATGCACCTATTTTTTTCTTCCCCTTCTTATGAATTAATGGCCTTAAAAGGCAGCAATCACAAAAGCTTAACTGGAGGCTGCTTCAGTGGCTTCAAAATGATGCCGCAAGTAAGAAACTTTCAACACAAGGCATCAAAGGTAAAAGCTACATCTACAAGTTTAATCTTGTCAGGATAACTTATCTCTCCTGTTTTTTTCACTGTGACTCCACTCTGCACAGTCAGTTGTGAACAAGTGATTGGGTAGTAACTTGTCCACCAGCACAAGCTGAAAATACACCAGAGCAGCAGGGGAATGTACAGAGCTGGCACTGGGTTTGTCACTGCTGCTCGGAAGCCTTGCTCTGGAGCATGAACGTGTTCTGGGAGATGCTCTGGTGAAATGGCTAATTCCTTTTAATTTTGCGCCCTGGCTCTGGCTGCGTCCTTTTCCTCCTGAGTTACTGTCAGATCGTGGATTGCAGCTTTTGACAAGACAGCGAAGGGAAAAAGGTCAGCACTGGGATAACCGGGCGGCGCTGGCAGCGAGAGGGGAGGTTGGAGCTGGTGTGCACTGGCTGTGCTGTCGGCTCCGCTTCTCTGCCTCTGATGAGGAGCTGACTGCTTGCATCCACACCTGGTGGTTGATGTGGCCACTAGGATGCCACAGCCAACAAAACCTTTCAATCACATCTGCGTACCATAAGCATAATCAAAGCAACGATGCTGTCAAATGGGATATGAGGCACCTCTGATTCTGCACTGATAGCCTGTTTACAGGCTGCATGTCTTGGTCACTTTAAATCAGAGGGAGCAGGAGGGACCCAGCTACACTGCTCCACATTGGGGACGATGAATTTGCAGGGTCAAAAAGCATTAAACATCAGATAGCTGTCACAATATGACGAGATAAATTTGTAACTGGATTTGCCAGATAGCTTTGTCACAGAAAGCCAGAGTCCCAACTGGAACTGTCAACACACAGAAATTGTTCCATTAGCATTTTACTAAACCAAGTCAAAAACGAAGCCAAGATCACCAGCAATCACCAACACAGTAGTAACTGTGAGATCACTTACAAGGAGTGGCTCAGACCCTGCTTTAAGCCTGATCATAACTTGTTTCCACTAACCCCCATGAACTCACAGCAAATTGTAAAAATTATTAGCAATGCTAAATAAAGGCTAAACCAATTATCACCTCCTCACTCAGATAAGTGTCATACAAAAAGCATGGACAGACACACATTTTAAGGCTGTAAACAGACAAGTATCTTTGCTGGAGAATGTGATAATATATTGCACTCTCTCCAAAGGTCCATTATTTTTCAATCATAATTTTGAAATAAAAATGACTATTATGTATTTAAACAAACAAATACTCCTAACCTAAAAGAGGAGGAATGGTGAATTTCTAGAAAATGTTATGTTCTAATTTTCAGCCAGTGAGCACATCCACCATGCAAGTGTATATATAGATGTCAATGTAGGTTTCAGTGGCTATATATACTGAGAGAATAACACATTATCCGTAAACTAAATCAGTAACTACCTGAATTTCAAATGCGTCAAAATTCATGACATTAATGTAAAAAATAATGAAACTTATGATGTAAAGTCTAAATGAAGCACATTAAAAAATAAATCACATTACATATGGAGTAGAACTATAACTGTCCAGTGAACTGAACTCAAGATCTGGATTCACACTATCGTGAAAAAAGTTGTTTAGTGCCAGGAGATTCCTTCCAGGAGGCAGTGGTGCACACAGCTTTGCAGATGAACATCCAGCTATGTTGAAGTAAGTGGGATAATAAAGGATAATAAATCTAAGCACAAATGTAAATATTTGTAGCCTCATACTGTAAAACCTCTTGCAGGAGGTAATGTCAGCTGTGGCTTGCAGGATAATAAATACTATTGCAGGCCTGATTCTTAGTGCTGAAGACTTTAATACTTTAAATACAAGGGGATACAAACAGTGTACATCATGTGGAGCTGCAGCTTTGGCTTCAGCCCATTTTCAACTCTGCTGCTACAAACAAACTTTCAAGCACGTGGAGATTGGGCAGCAAAGCTTCCCTACGTGCCAGCCCTTGCTTGGTCAACAGGGACAGAGCAAACCTGAGAATTTAAGTGAAGGAAGAGCTGGTACCTTGCTGAATCAGCAGCACTGCACAGAAACTGATTCTGCCCAATTGATATTGGTCTTGTTTGAAAGCCACAAAGACAATGGAAAATTCTACAGATCCAAGTAAGCTAACAATATTGTTTGGGTTTTTTTAAGGGCAAATTATTTTTAAAGTGTATTTGTGGAATTTTAAACACATTTGTCATAAACTTTTTACCTAGCAAGCTTAGCAAAAAATGAAGTGGTTTGAACACATTATCCTTTGGAAAAAGAATGAGATTTTACTCTTTTTGCTGAAATATATTAATTTTGTTGAAAGAATTTTTTCTTGAAAATTTATTTTCTCAAATACTCCATAAAAATATTTCTAGCATTCCATTTGAAAAAAAATGTTTCAAATTCAACTTTACAATATTCTTATATTGTCCCAAACAGTTTCAAGAATACTACTGAAATCCCTCCTATTGGAACACTCCCATTTTTATGTAGCTAAAGGCATTTCTGCTGAACAGGACAGCTTGTAATAAGCTTTGCACAAAAATCTGTCATGTATACATTAACTACGCAAAAATAGGAAAGTATCATTATGAAATAAAAAGCCTTAAATATCAAAGCTTTAAAACTGTTTTTTTCTAATCAACTCCATGATATTTTTAAAAGTAAAATAATTGCTTTAAATTTTCTGCAGATGAGATTTTACATCTAGTCCACTATAATATACCTAGGAATAATTCAAGAGACACAAAGATGTTTCATGCTAAATTGAAATATTCAGGTTAAGATCATATTGTGATTGACATGTGGAAATGAAGAGTGAACAATTTTTCTTCTGTGAGACTAAATTTTTCCTGAGTTTCATATTTTATCTGTTTTCAAGGTCAGTTTTCATGCATCATTGCCATATTTATGTGCTCCTTTTCACAGTGTACAAGGAAATGAACACAAGATACTAACACTAGAGCTAAATAACCATGCTGAAAACTGTACCTTCCAGCAAACTTATGGTGTCACTCTTACTCTGCTGCAATAGCCTCTAAAGTAGAAAAAAAAAACACAGCAAGAGAATTGCTAGCATAAACCAGAACAAATCCAAGTTAAATATACTAGACAGGAAAGGCACGAAATTATCAACAACTCCTCTGGGTATCCTTCATGTTTACCATAAAGAACAATGGTTCTTTCAAAAAAGTAAAATATTAGCATTTTGGGAAACAAAAGAAATATCTTGGCCTATGCAGAAAATTATATTTAGCTCAATAAACCTTGAATGTCTGTAAATTTTTTGCCAAATCTTGTTCTAACTCCTGACAAGTCCTTGCAGATCCCAGGAATGCAGTCTTCCCAGAAATTGTCGAGATATTGCCTTAGACCCTAAAACACCTCTGTCAGTCTGGTTTCACATTACTTTTCTTGTCTCTCTCTCTCTCTCAGATTTTTTAAGAAGTGGTATCCTCAATTTGCTGAGTGTTTCCTCTGTCAGCTCTCCAAACTGGTACTCAGCCACAGCAGCTATGTGTTTATTGTCAGAATGTTTTTCTCAAGCTGAGGAGGAACATGTAGGGCTTTAGCCACGGCCTGAGAGGATGCCCTGACACATCCACAGGCCTTGGCTCCAGTACCACATTAGGTAGTTACTGTCATTGCATCAGTGTCATTCATTTGCCTTTAACACACTGTTCTTGTGGAAACTTACCTCCTGCACAAACACTGGATGGTTCAGCCGCTAGGATCTCAATGCAAGACTTCTTCAGAATCTAAAGAGTTTAGATAAAGACATTTTTTGGTTACCATTTTCATCTATGCTTTATTAATGCAGGAAAGGGCACCCTTTACTGCATTTCAGAATATCCAACTTACTGAATCAATGGTTCCTCTTAGGGCATAAAAGCCTCCCTTAACTGGAAAAACATGATCGATGCTGTCAGCAATCGTTGACAGCTGCAAAGAAAGACAATCATAAATCATGAGGAAAACAAAATTACAGTGAACAAAACCAGGCCCTTTCATACTTGCTAAAAGACATCACAGTGACATGAAATGATTTATGCCTCAAGTAATTAAATAAATGCCTTCATCTGACGCTGTTATTTGTGCAGTGGTACAACAGAAAAACACAAGAGAAAACAAACAAGTTACCTGAGTTTCATTGAAATCCTTCACTCCGACACAATAAACAATAGCTCCTAAGTTTCTGGCTCTGTTGGCCTGAAAAACCCAAGAACTGCCATTAAGTGCAAAGCCATAGAACCAGAGGAGTCAGCAGTAAATGTGTCCAGGTTTGACACAGTTTGGGTCAGGATAAAGGTGCCTTACTTCTTGCTCTGCGTAGTAAAACTGCGCGTCCTGCAGCTCTCCGTCCGTCAGGGCAATGATCACGCTGGCGCTCCGCACCCCTGCGTGGAGGGCACTCAGCAACAATTGCACACAGTGACACAGCACTCAGCAAGGCAGGCAAAGGCCAGAGCCAGGCAATCCTTTTACTGACAAATAAATACAGCCTTGTATTCATCTGTCAGTAAAAACCCTCAGCCTGGTTTGTATGTGCTTGGTGATCCACCAGCTGAAGGCCAGATGGGAGGCACGCAGTGAGCCCAGACCTGTGCACCTCCACATCACAAACATCACTGCAGGGGCAGTGCTGCTCTCACAAGGTCCACACACCAACTTTTCTGTTCTGAATAAAATAGAGCAGCTACCAGGATTACAGACACAGCTTTCACCTGGAGAACTGACAAAATGGGTTTGCAGAGAAGGATGGGTTTCCTCTCTTCTCTTGACAAACTTGTTACTACATAAACATTGTCCAGAGACTGGGATAAAAGATCTCTCTTCAAAAGGAGCTTTCCTTTCACCCTACCTTTTTCTCCAGGCTTTGAAAGAGCAACCCCACTGAACATGGCATGAAATGGGCTTCTACAGGCAGGTCAGACCTACCATTCTCAAGCAACAAGAACTTCCAGTGAAATTCACAGGAATTCTGTGCATGTGAAAACTTTAAGATCAGGTTCATTAGAAAAAAATGATGTCTTATGATACAACATTTCATATCTTGTCGAAACTTAAGTGAAAAGGCTGCACAGACTGCAGAGATTTATAATGTAATGCACTATAGAATACAATGGCACCCAGAAAAATGCAACCTGTTAACAAAACTAAACCAAATTAACACGCAAACTATGGTTCAACCAACCATTCTGAGTCCACAGTTCTTAAGCAAAGTAACAAATTCACATACATGTTACTTTCAAGCAAGTATTTGTTATTTTTTCAAAATAATCTGGTACAATTTCAAGTGTCTTCCTCCATACTGTCTGAAATTACAGACTGATTAGTTCTGACAGGTTTCTTATGTCACGCAGTCCTTCCCATGTCATGTCAGACATAGACATAAATCTTAAAAAAATGACCTGTAACTTGGGGGAAAAAATAGCTTGGATTCCTTTTTTTTTTTTTTAATTTTTTTTTGTGCCCAGCAACCTTGAAAAATGCTGAAAAAAAGGAGATCCTATTTTGTTTTCTTTTCAATGCTTATTTTTTCTCTGGTAGCTTAGCTTCTAAGTCCAGATCTCATCTACTCTTTTTCCTTCCTAATTCAATTTACAGAATACTTGATTAGTTGTCAGCTACATGCTATGAAGTAAAACTGTTTTCAGTTAGACACTTCAGGACTCCTGATTTTACTGGCAGAAATGCTGCAACACTGTGTAGAGCTGCTGCTCCTACACTCACAGTCTATTTCAATAAAAAGGCAACCTGTTTCTCCATCTTCCAAAGAGACCATGAGCCCACAAACGAGAACAATCTCACATCAGGGTATGAACTAGGCAAGTCTTGTTAACTAACTAGGTCTTCTTTTGGCAGAGACAAAAACCACAAATACACTTTCCTCTCAAAATTTAGTGAAAATGCACATTTTAGCAACTCAGAATCTGAACACAAATCTTTCACACTGATGCAAAACTCTCATTCACATATACACTAATGAGAACAAGGATGTGGGACCTCAAACCAGAGAGGACTGAGTGCACCAGGGTAGAAGGGACCAGGAAATGTGGGTATTCCTGACTCCTGGGTACAAGATGGGCAGCTCTGGCTGCTATGGTTTGGACTGCACTCTGCAATGGTCAGATCTGGGATCATACTGGTCCTCTCTGATCTCAATAAACCATGAATCACGCATTTGGAAGTGGGGCTGTAGTCAAAATGGAATGTGGTGTTGCATAACACCACTGCTTCTCTGATCCTTCTTTCAGCGGGTTTACTGCAGGTCATAAAAAGAGCTATAATCCCTGTCTTGTCAGTGCAGATACACAACAGGAATGATACACAACACATACCTCCATAGGTTTCATGGTAAATTTGCTCATTTGCCTGCAATGAAGTGTAGAACATGGTTAGCTCTTAAGTATACCAGCAGCAAGTAAGCAAAGTTTAGATGTGTAAAACAAAGCCAGTAGGTGCTGTGATGTGTACCCTTTTAAATCCTTCATGCATGAACGTGTCTCCTCCAGGCAATTCTTCCTTAAGAATGTCGAGCCCTCGTCTTATGGCTTCCCTTTAGATTGAAAAAAACCAAACACAAATAAACAACAACAAAAATCCCAGGAGAATATTTTATTAGAAGTTCTTTCTTTTATTGAGCTATTCCTGTACCACAGCTAGATTATGCAGCCTGTCAGTCAATTGCACAGAGTACATACACATCAACTGCAACACTGGTTGAACCAAGATATTTTTTGAATTCCACAATTTATCAGCCAAACACCCATGGGGGCACAAACCCAGACACAGGGTACAGCGTCAGGGTAACATATTCTGAAGATGGAATTCCGTCCCTGCCCCCTCATTCCTGCATATTCTTAATCAGGAAAAGATTGAATTAAAGCCAATGCCAGCTATTAAACTTTAAAAAACCAGAGTTTTTTCTGTTTGAAACAGAGTTTAAAAGCTTATGACGCTGTCAACAAAAATGGGACAAATTAAAACTCTGTATTGAATCAGTCATCAGGACAGTCTGGATTAGGATTTTTCCATTTTAAAGACAGAAGCCAAAAGATAAGAAAACAGTATGGGAATGAGGAGAATTTCCTATCCTAGTCCAGGGACTCAACCTTTTTGGGGCATGGATTATATCTGGAAACAGAAGCACTTGCATGTCATGACCCCTGTTGCATAACTTCTTACTCCCAAATACCTGTTAACCAAGAGAATTGTTCAGAGACATTAATAATTTAATTGATCACTAATAACCAAAAGACCCTGATCCTTGACAAGGATTTTCATTATGTTCATGGAACACAATTCAACAGATAAGACACAGGCAGTTCAAACATCAGCTCCAGATGCCATGGGGCAGCCTTTCTGTAAGAGAATAGTGAGAACCTTTCTAAACTCTATTTTGCTACTGGGTATTTTAGGTGACACAACCACAATTACAGGGAATGCAGGAGGCTGTATGGGATGAAGGTTAAAATCAGGAGCTTGGATAGGGTCCTGAGGGATCCAACCCCCCAAAACACATTTTTACCCTTTTGAAGTATAAAATGAGCTAAAATGGCCCACAGTGATCCATACAGAGAAAGGGATTTTAGGACAGGGAACACTTTAATACCATGTTCAACAAATTGACAGGGGGTTCCTGTCTACTTTTCACCTTTCCAAGAGCAAATTCACCCAGAGAAAAGTAAGCATGTTTTTTAAGCTCTGCCACCAAGATCTGTGATGGAGACCTGAAACAAAACTCAGGGCAACCAGCACAAATGCAAGAGTCTTGCAGAGTATTTGGCTTAGGATGAGTCTCTGGGGTTCTTTCTGCTCCAGAGTTCCCATTATGTTATAGGGTGCCCTTTACTATTGAAGCCCTCTCATACTGAGCAGCAGCAGCACAAGTGAGGGCTTTAAGCTGAAATTAAACAAAATACTTAGAAACACCCCAAGGACAGGGATTTTTATGTATAAAAAAATAGATTAAAAAACTAATGTTTGGGGGGTGTGGGGATTTGTGTTGGGGTTGTTTTCATGTTTGTTGGTTTTTTTCTTCTTTTTTTTTTTTTTAATTTTATTTGGTTTTCAAAGAAAGAGAATTTGGTTGTGAAGTTGTCAAGCAGAATTTTGCCCCAATTTTTTTCTTACAAAGACTGTCACCTGGCTTTGCAAACCACCCCTGGCATGGGTGCTGTTTGCAGGCAGTGCAGGAGAGGGGTGCCACAGCCTGGTGGGGTCCTGCTCCAGCACTGGGGACAAGCAGCTGCTGGTGTAAAGGTCAGGGCTTTGAGTCCCTTCCAAGGGCACTGGGGGTCTCTCATACACTCCTCTGCTCACCAGTCCAGGATCTGAGATCTCTCCCACACAAACTGTCCTTATTTGGGGATAGCAAGCATAGACCTGGATCCTCAACTGGAAATGCAGTTTCTCCCTGAAATACCACGGTAAAGAACAGACAGCCCAGTGCTGCCTTCCTCTTGCAAAGCTGAAAGGAAAATTGAGATGGGACACCCAAAGCCCTCTAAGCCCTCCCCCAGCTGGGAACTGAGGAGAGGATTTCAGCTGGTGCCACAGCAAGGACCAAGACAGACCCCCAAACTCTGGGTGTGGGGCTGCTCACTGTTTGAGAGGAGGGACAGAGGGCACTTCTGGAGGAATCTGGGGGAGGTACTTGCCTGTTCTCTGTTAGTTTCATGATCGTAGTGCCTCGTGAAGAGAAAACAATGAAAGACATCCGCAACATTGGACTGAAAGAGAAGAACAAGCCAGATCTGTGTCACACTCATTCCTTCAGCAGAAATTCATTCGCTAACTGAACAAAAAAAAATATGTACAGGAAACTAAAGTTTCATTTAAAAACAACTGTACCTTATGAACTTCTCAGCTAGGCTTTCCACAAAGGAGTAAATCTCAATCCAATGATTTTTGACACTTCCAGATCTGCATACAAAACATAACTGATTATATCAAGCTTTCTTTGCAGTGAACTTTCTTGTTCCACTTTGAATTTTAAGCTGGACCTACTGCAGAGGTGGTTAGGGACACAAATTACATAGAGTTGTGTTGAAAGCTATAATAAGAACCAGGATGACAAAACCCACTGACTCAAAGACAAGCAGTAAGAGATCTGAAATGGTTTACCATAAAATTTTGAAACATACTTTGTAACCCTTCCATTTGCTTTTGCTCCTTTTATAGCCTAAAATATAAATATTTTTTATACTTTAATTAATTTTGATTTTATAAAATTATCTGCTATCAGATTATTTGCTTTCCTAGAGCACAGCTCTGCCCTTGCATCTCACAGAAAGTCTTGACTGATCTTCTCCCAGAATGCATGAGAGAATTTTTCTATGAATTACTGTTTGTTTCAAAAGAGAAAGCTTTTGAAACAATTCTGAAAGGAAAGACAGTACTCTTGCCTAATTTGCTGGACTAATGTTCTGGACAGTCAAGCCCTGGCTGTATTATGGATTTCTTGGGAAAACTTGGACAACTTAGTTACATGCAGAAGATTTACACATCCCTGCTGCCACTTCCATTACATGAAGCCACATTACTGGCACTCCCTGGCTTTTTTCTGCCAAGCCTCAGCAGGAACACCCACAGTCTTATGGGATTGAGACCTCAAACAGAGCCTTGAACACAGCAACCCTACAGGAAATTATAGATTTCTACCATATTGATCTATACCATAGACTTCCAAGACATTAAAAAGGCACAAAGCATGCAAGTCAATGGTTTAAAAAGCCCTCCCTAGGATTATGGTGTTTATGAAAGAATGACCCATTTGCTTTCCTTGCTTGCTGAACTCATCTATCAGTTGTCTTAGGCAGATAAAATGAAAGAAAGATAAATAAAACAATGGCATATACAAATCACAGGGGCTTAGATGTAGAACTAAAAGAAAGTTTTGAAATTCAACTACTATAAAGCAGTAGGATTCCTCTAACTGCTGTTAGGCATTTTTCTGTTTAAAAATTAGAAAACAATTACATTTTACAATTCTCAGTTCCACCATGGGCTTTTCCAAGTGATCTTACGCCAGTCACTCCTGCCCTTTATGTCAGCCAGAGAAGCCCATGTGTGCAGGATGGCACTGCCTGCCCTGCAGCAGTGCTGGTGGAGTGGAGAAGGCCAGAGATAAAGGGACAAGGACCACAGGAGTCTCCTGAAGTACACGGGCTAGGATAAATTGGCTTGTGCAATGCTGTGCTTTCATGCTGCTCTTCTGGACAACTGGTGATTCATTCACAGAACAAACTGGTTATCGAAGAATGAAGAAATTTCCAGGCAGCAACGGAGAGCAACAAAACCCTGGGGACATCTCAAATGAGGGCTCTGGATCCTCTGTAGCCCCCAGTTTACACGTGCTATGCAACATCATTTATCTTTTGTGAACAGCACCAATGAAAGGTGCTGGCACTATCACCAAATGAACCCTATCAACACACACAGTTCTCCAGGATTTTTATGAAAGTCCCAGGCTAAATCTCTAAGCATGATGAAGTTAAAGATTTCCTTGAATCTGATCCAAGATGCATCTACAGCTCCCAAACTTTTTAAACATTCTTTCCCCTCCACCAAAGCTGACACTTTCAATTTCATTCTGAGCTTGCCATCTGACTTAAATTCAACTCCTGAAATTTTAAATGAAGTCAATTCCCCTCACAGAAAACCCATAGTTTCTTTCTTGGAAAAGACTGACCTATTTTACATGAGGTATCGAATTTCTACTGCCAGTTGCAGAGGCACTGATGCAATCCAGAAAAAAGCAGCAGTGAATTTTCTTTCAAACTGCAACAAACCAACATTTCCAGTACCTTCGTGGGGCTGTCAGAACTACTTCTTTTTATTTCTTTTTTTTTTTTTTTCTTTTTTTTCTTCTTCTTGGAAAGGGTACAGCCAGCAAGAGAATTGACTGTAATAAATCAATAGGTGCCAATCCCAAAGCTGGGGAGGTCTGTGTCGTGGGTTAGTCCTCACAGGAAGCGTTCTGTGCTCTCAGAGTCTCTCAGAGTGCCCAGCTCTGCATCACAGAGCTGCAGCCCTGCAGAGCAGAGTTACTGCAGCACAGCAGTGGGTGTCCTTCACTCCTAAGAGGAATCCTGCACCCACACGCTGCTTACCAGCTGGGAAGTGTCAGAAGAGTCCCAATCTATCAACAGGGAAAAGTCAAGGCCAGACAAAAATACTAGCAAGAAAATGTTAGTTTCAAAACCCCAAGGGGAGTACCAGTGAAGTGGTCAGCATTTAATCACTTTCCCCACTCCACACTTCTCCAAGCCCAGGTGTCATCTCCCACTGCAAATGGTGCCAAAATGCCATCAGTGCCAGTCATGTCAAACCCCTCATGAACACCGGTGGGAGTGGCCTGATTTCCTTATGGAACAACCTGATTTCCCCTCCCTCTCACCCAGGCTTCCCTCTAAATATCCCTGTATGTAAAATCATTTGTAAAGGACTTTTATTTGCCATTGTGTGTGTGTGTATACACTCTTTGGAGGATTTGTGGGTTTGGTTTGATATTTCTGTCTGTTGCTCCAGAGGCCTGACCTCACACCACCAGCAATGGCAGTTTTAAAGGCAGATTAAACAAAAAATTATGACAATAAAATGTTTGCTAAATTATATACTAAATTGTTAAATGTTGTCAAATATAAGTTCCACCACTGACAAACAGAACTGCCCCACAGTATTGAAAGTTTTGAGCCATCTCACTGCCTTTGGAGTCTCATCTTGTACACTGCAAGATCACTGTTACTATCAGCATAAACTAATTTGTTGCCCTTTGTGGCTGGATCAGACTAGGAAAATAAATGAAGCACATCAAAGACCAGCACAGTGCAGTAAAAGCACTGGGATGCAGCACACACTCATCAGCATCTGGGACAAGCTGTGGGGAAGTGACACAGACAGGGAATCTTACGTATCCTGGGGAGGTTTGTACCAGTGGGCCCACCACAACAGCATTGCAGCTGTCTGCAAAAACCAGCAAGCCTGTGCTGCAGCCAAATCCATCCTGCACCTCACACCTCTGAGATTTCCTGCTTTCAGCCATCAGCTCCCTGCTTCACCCCCTGACATCAGCCAAAGGCTGCCACCACCTTGCTGGGCCCTGGCCCTCCTCCCTGCACCTTCCCTGCTGAAGGAGCCCAGACAGCCCAAAAATGCTCTCTGCAGAGGAGGGGGCATCACAGGACCTCTGTGGACAGTGACCCACAGCTGCCAAGCAGCTCGTGTACCTTCTGGAGTCAAAGGGGTGTGGTGAGCCTTTAGCCTGCTGAGGGGACATAATTCTCATAGTCAAGGAAAGCACACAACAATAAACAGCTGCTATGGGTGGCTGGAATGATCCAGAAAGCATCTCAGAGCCTGCTTCTGCTACTGCTTTCACTGGGGTAAACCTGCAGTGGGACTAGAGAAGTAGCAAAATTTCCCCAGGTTTTTGCAACTGGGACCAGAATTCAGCCCAAGTGAAGTTAAAAACAAAAATCCACGGAAGCCATTTGCCTTGAGCATGCTCCCTGCTCCATGAGCTCTGTTCCCTTTACACACAAGACAAAGAGAAAAGTCAGAAAACCACAACACAGGAAAGAATGTCCTCCTGGCCACATCAGGACTGGGCTCAGAGGAGCAGCTGCTGCTGCAGCTCCTGCTGCTGCTGCTTTCTTTAATTTTATATTGCTACTGCTTGATGGGAGGGGAAAAGAGGAGGTCAGTGAGTATTTCTGGGGGTGGAAGGAAGTGATGTGATTCCAAGGCTTGATTCCACTCCTGCCAATTTTGGAGTGATTCCTTCTGGTTTAGCAGAGCTCTGTATTAGCATAAAAACCCTGAGCATGTTAGAATTGTGCCTACCCAATCTGAAGTATGTTTGTGAAGACAAAGAGCAAGATGGGTTGGAAACTCTGTCTTCTTTCCTAACAGGCTCTCAGCAGCAGTGGAAGCTGGAACCTGGAGAAATGAAGCAGCACAACAGTGGCATAAGGGGTGCAACTCTCAGCCCAGTCACTTCAGCAGGAAAATAGCAGGAGGGCCAGCTGTGCCTGTCCTAGAGCACACGTGTTTCACAGACTGCTGAATTCACTGTCAGGAGCCCATACGGATTAACCCAGTGCAATGTACAGCAGTCACTTAGCTTTGCAGTGAAGGTTAAAACCCCAACACTACCCAAACAGTAAATATTTTTATTACCATATGTACACAGAGAAGGCAGCAGGACCCAGAGCCTTTCATCCTTGCTGAAAGTGAGAGTGAAACCCCTTGAAAGCACAGAGCTGCCTCTTGTCCTGTTACACACACACACCCTATGCCCATTCGCCTCCTTTACAGATTAGCTGAAGGCAGCAATTCCAGACATCCTGGAGCTAGTAAAAGAAACATTATGATGCTGGATTTAGTCTGAATATGGTGTCAGGGGAGCACAAGACCTCCTAAGTTGGTAGGTCCCTGTAAGTCTCTAACCCCTTGAGCTAATGGTGGCCCTGTACACAGTCCATCACTCACAAACCTGACACTGTTGTTATTTGCAGGGCTCTTTGTGGTCACAACCACACTGTAGACTACAGAATTCCTGCACATGGCTCATAATGGCTCTGCAGTAAAAGCAAACCCTGGGGCACCGAGTTTGTTGTGGTTTCAGACACGCATGCCCGAGTGTTCATCCACCCCTCTGCTCCCTTCTGAGCCACCAGAGCACTCAAAGTGACAAGAATCCTCCTCTCCCAAAGAATTCATCTTGCAAGCGTGGAAGGGACCTTGACTGGGTGATTCATGCAGGCAAGGAAAGACTATTTCTATCATCTGCTCCAGAGGCAATCAGAAACATGGGCAGAGACAGCCATTCTGAGACAGTCCTTGCTTCAGAGTACTTGTAACATTCATGGACAAGATAAGGGCTGAATGGGGAGGGGAAGATGCAGAGAAGTGACTGCAAAATGGGTTTTAATCCAAGGCCAGCATCCGAGTACATGACCCAAAGTACTTGAGTCCAAAAGGTTTTATGACCAAACTCATTAATTTCCCAGCCAGCTTTTGTCCTACAGATAAAGTCTGCAGCAATATTACAGATTTCTATGAAATCATGCCTTAAACAAAACACCGCCCTCTGAGCCTGCAGTGATCCATCTAATTCACAAATCCTACCCACCTGGTGCCTTGCTAAGCCCCTCACCAACAACAGGGCACAAAGTGAAATTCAGACGCGATGCTCACACTGCATTCAACCACTTCAGATCTCCCTCTAAAGCTCCAGGGGTGCCCTGAGCAGCACCAGGGCAGGAAGACCCACTCTGAGCATCCTGTTCAGCACAACACAGGGAGCAGACAGGGCACACAGTCCCCGTGATGAAACACTCCTAAAAAGGTGCAAATGATAGACAGGAGCAGGGATGTACAACTCTCGAGCTGTTAATAGTTCACAGGAGTATTTTCTGCATTTGAGCTTAGAAGATTCAGTCCTATTACACCTCATACAAATTCACAGTTTACAACACTGAATTTGGCCTGCAAGCCCAGACAAAAGCAATGAAATTCTCAATCACTGAACACACAAATAAAAATCCTAGTCAGTGGGAATCTTACGGTTTACTTCCTTGGCTCAAGCCCCAAATAAATCAGATTTAGTTACATGCATAAATAGACTGCAAATGACAAGCTGCCATGGCTTTTTCTTCCCCTTAACTGTACATGTTTTATGTCTAATAATCATTACCCATTAGCTTTGCCTTGTGTTTCATAAAGATTTTTTTTCTTGGGCTCAAGGAAGGACAATTGGTTTTCCTGAATATTTTTTTTTTCCTGACAGAAGTCAAAGCTGGCAGAAAAATATCAGACAAAATACAAACAAATAAAAGCTGGTTCAAATAGTATAGGTATGTCTGAAACAGAACAAAAATTTGCTTTGGAACATTCCTAGCAATTATACCTGGTTGTAAGCAAATCATAGCACTGGCTGCAATATAACCACAACAAAGAGAGATCCAAAGGCAAAATACCAAGAAAATACATTTTGAAAACAATAAAAAAGTATTGCTTACAGGCAGTTGGAGATTAGGACAGGTGTCATGTAGATAATGTGGTCAAGTTACAAGCAAGGGAAGTCAGATAGCAAAGGAGGAAGACAGACAACCACTTTTAAATACACACAGAGAAATCAATGCTATGAAAGAACGAGGCTGATGCTTTTGTTCAGACAACAACTCCTCTCAGCTGACCTGCATCAGGTTCTACATCTTACAAAGAACTAAGTCTGGCTGCAGCAGTCTCTTACTTAGAGGAAACAGAGTTCAGCAGTGATTTAAAAGTCAGTCAATACCAACTTTTCAAATATAGTTAAGGTAGGTGACAGAAATGTGTTTAGACACCTATTTTTGCCAGCAGTCTGATTTTCCAACCACAACACTGTTGTGTAGCCATGCGTCCCCTCCCCACACACTGTGCAAAACCAGCACACAGAATGGCAGGGGACTGGCACAGCGTGGAGAGAGAAACTGCAGAAGCTCCCACAGGTCCAGCTCCATCCTGATCATCTTAGGCTGGGACTACACGAGGTGGGAAAAGAAGGACAGGGCTGCAGAGAGACCCTGAGGCAAAAAAATATGCTCTCACTAGGACTTGTAATTCATGAGTGCTAAATTCATTCAAATCATTGGCAATGAAATGGCTGGGGGGCGGGGGCAAATAATGTGTTTACCAAATGCTCTTAGTTTGCTTTAAATACAGCATCTTGTGAAAAAAAAACCATACGTGGAGATCAGCAATTCCCTCTAGTTGTCTTACAATTACAGAAGGTACCTTAAATAGCAGCTCCTGAAATGCTTTTGTTCTGAAAGCTTTTGGCAAATCAGGAAGGATCAACCTGTTTCCCTTCTGACACTTCCCACACCCACTGCCTTTTCAATGGCAAGCTGAGAAGGGGTACACAGACCCAAAAAACAAAATCAGGAAGGATATTGGACAAGGCAACTAATTCCCACCTAATCAGAGATTGTGCTCTTCCCCACCAGGGACATTCACCTCTGGAGCAAGACTTCCCAAAAAGAGAGAAGAAAGAGAGGCAGCTGCAAAACAGATTGCAATTGAGAGACTGGGCACCTTGTAGTGATGTCTTTACCAACGCTGCTGGTGACATGTGCTGCTCAGCACAGCAGACAAAGTAAAATTGATGTGAAAGGCAATATTGTTGTAGGCCCAAGGAGACAAAGAGGGACTATACAGAAGTTCAGGGGCAAGGTGAGGACTGAAGAAAATGCAGTTAAGCCAAACTCCCCAACATATCAATTATAATCCAAGAAAACCAGCCAAGAATTTATCAATACATTTCTGGTGCTCTGTGCTGTAGAAAAAGGAAACATTTTCCCAAGTCTGTACAGCTCATTTTTCTTCAAAATCCAAACAACTTTTAGCAAACATCCCAAACACAAAAAATAAGAAAACACTTTAGTCTATCTCAAAGTAAAAAATAATCAAGAAAATGTTTCATATCTGGTAGATTACAACACAGATAGCTCTGCACTCAGACCTGTCATGTCAAACATTGCCAGCAGCAGATATTTATGCTAAATATAAGTCCTTGCTTTAAAGGGGTTTCTATTTGTTGCATTAATAAACAATCATAATGATGCTACCAGGCTCTGTTATAATTAGGAAACACTAGAGGTCAGTCATCCTTTCTTCTCTTCAAGTGCAATTCAATATGATTACAAACAACAGCTGGATGTTAACAGCAAGGCAGGATGAAAGGGAGTTGTTTACATTCTCAAGCACAAGTATGTCACTACAAGACCTGATGGTGAAGCCATCATATCCCTTACAGGGCCTGTCCTCCACAATTTGGGATGGGACAGAAACAAGTTCTTTGTGCACTGGGACAACCTAAGCAAATGAAGCAATCAAAGCAAGTGAGCACTACTCAACAATCCATTATGTCTGGCTTAAAAGCTTAAGAGCTTTTTACACTGATTAAAGGTAGAAATGAGACTTTTGCTATCACAAGTGACTTGATCTTACCACATGCCATGGGAGAGCTGGGTGTGCCAACTGCAATGTATCCTACCTTACCTCATGCAGAGAGTGGCTTAGTTGCTAACAGAATTATTGCTTCTTCGTGATGAGATTTTAGTCTTCCACTATGCTTCCAAACAAGCTCAGGCCTGCACAACTCATGAAGAACAAGACAGAGCAAGATTGCAGACTCTAGGCAGCCGCCTCTGCAGCCAGCAAATGTCCCATGCTCCCAGCTTCAAGAGATTTCCTCATTTAAGTATCCCCAGAGACAAGGAAGTCCTAATGTAGCTCTGGCACGGTCAGCCAGTCCTAAGGAGGATGACGGCTGGTCTCCCTCCCACACATGCTGTTTTCCCTTTCATTACAGCAGCTTTTTGGGGCAGCTAAGGTTCAGTGGTACTGCTCTGACCTTGCTTATCCTATGTAGTTAACATGAAGGACTGCAATCAACTTCAGGCAGAGAAGAATTGTAAGAAAACAGCAAGATTCTTTTTTTTCTAATTGGCGGTTCATATATTATACCAATAACTTCACCAGAAGATGATCTTTTCCATCTGATGGTTGTTGCCTGCAGGATTAAATCCTCACAGACTTTGCCTGGCAGAACGAAGAGGAAAAATCATGCCCCAATAAAATCATTGCAGTAACACACACTGCATAAGGAGAAAGGTTTGTTGTCTTCTTCCAGATTGCCTCCTACTGATGTGCGATTACATCTTTCTATTGGGAAGCAAAGCAAAGCAGACAAAATCATCTTGGTTCAGCAAGGCTGACTTTAGAGCAGGAGCTGTCATTCAGCTCACTACAGGGTCACAGGATTAAAGCCCAGTGTTTTCACACAACCAGCACTTCAATCCCAGGGTCAGACAGATAACTGAGACTGAATGCATCTAACTCCAGACTGGCAGGGCACCAACAAAGAGAGGCAATCCCCAAGCCATAGGGGTATACTTTGTGGTGTGTATGGCTGGGTTTTTCCCACTTGAAATCAGAGACAGAATTCTTCACAGATATATGTCAGCATGGATCCAGTTCTAAAAAAAAGTTGTTCACTGTATTCATAGATTTACCAGATGCTTCTGACTGTCTCCCTGCCTTGTCCCCACCTGAAATACCGACTGTCCTCAACATTAATGAACTCCCAACACTGTCTACTTCCTTCCTGATGAACTGTCCCAAGATGTAGGGTCTATCCACTAAATCAGTGCTCCCTGCCTCCATGAAGCTCCTTGTGTGGTGCCAGATGTCACAGAGTACAGCTGGGATAAATACACCCCCAGCCAGCATGGGACCTATGGTTCCCAAATCTGGCATTCTAATATTACCCGTATGGATTGTAATGTAATCTCACTGAGACCAACAGCAGCTTTGCCACCACATTGTTACAGACTTGGTAGGGGCAGGGATAGATTCTAAAAGCACTCAGGGGCCCAAGTAACTCAACACAGCTTTTTACCAGAGGGGAGCTCTTTGGTATGACTTTCAAAGCTCATAAAAACTCAGTTTGCAATTGAAGCTAAAGAGAATTTTCCCTCTGGAAACCAAATGCAAGACTTTTTATTTCATCAGGTCCAGTTTCCAGTGGACCCCTATAGTGAATGGACAGCACCTGAAACAAAATAAAAGACCTGTGGCTTGCCAGAAGAAAACACATTACTTCAGGTCCGGAGTACTAGAGAGGAACTAGCTTAGATGATCAGCTTCTTACTCTTTGAAGATCAGAATCTCTGAGCAAATTGCTCTCTTCTCTGCTTTTATCTTCTCGAATACAATATGAATGGTAACAGCAGAGCCAGTAAAGGGCTTTCTGAAATACAGATGAAAAGTAGCATAGGGGCACAATGTGGAGATTGCTAGGGATACTCAGTGTCACTGTAACAAGGAAATTGTACTACAGAAGGCAGAAAAGCCATACTGCTATCACCAACATTCATTGTTACAGGGAATTCAGTGTGGGAACTGGGCATAACGACAGTGCCAGTCACTTCTAGGAAGCCTGGCAGGAATGAATTTGAGAACTAACACTAGCCCCCCACAGAGCCCTTTCTAGACACAAAGTTTACTTCAGGAACAAGTTCTAAGCGAAATAAAAACAAAACAATGACCACATGGTGTATTAGTGTATCTTTTAGAAAGGCAGAATGCCTTTGATCTTCAGCTTCTTTTGCTCTAAAAACAGAATCACTATTTAATGATACTTTTTCCCTTCTTGAATAAAGAAGTACACATCTTGAATGGCAGTGACTTTTTGCCTCTTGCGGGCTGTACAAAGGACTTTATGGATTTATCCATTCTTCCAACAGGGAAATAGAGCAATGCAGACTTTATACCTGGCTTGAGGGCAAGGATCACAAAGTCTTCCCTCTTTTGTAATACTGTTGCATAGGTAACCCAGGATGTATTAGATGACAGAGCTATCACACTGTGGGACCCTACCAATTCACTCCTTGAGTTAATCCCTTGGCTTTAACCCTCTGTCAAGCCAGAGCAGTGCACCGGAGGAAAGAGAAATTTGTACCTTCTGAACAACACCTGTGGGTGCACCAGTTTACCACTTGCTTTGCTAGTGCTTGCTAAAATATGCCTACACATGTAAGTTTAATCACACCCCATCCCCCTTGCCAGAGCTGAATTCAGCTGACAAAGTATTAAAGAGAAGTATTTGACAGCTTATTTTAATAGATTTAACTCAAACACAGGTTTAGACAACACCAAAGAAGCTGAGCAAAAATAAGTTTTATAAAACCTTGTTCTTACAAGCAAACTTGTAAAATCATATCTACTCCATACAAGGAGTCTGGTCTTAACTTTAGGTAGGTCTGCATGCTCCTAGCACTGCTAAGTCCCACAGGTGACATCTCTGCACACAGCCCAAGTCACGACACAAAACTCCAGGAACGATGGGGGCACTGACCAACATCCCCTCAAATCCAACACTCACAGCCCACACCCCACATGCTAGAACCTGAAAGCAAGCCAGTTTCCCAGGTTTGCATGCACAGCTAACTCGGCATAAAGGACACTGCTCCCCTAAATGCTCCACTTGGGAATCGTGCAGGTTTTGGGGAGCAAAAATGAGGAACGAGCCCCGCACGTCATGCTTGGCATCAGGAGACGTCGTCCGGGAAGACGGGGGAAAGAAACAACATCCCTGCCGCTGCAAGGAGTCACTGAAGGGTGAATAAACGTTTTTAAATGCGACTGTCACTTACTTATCCAGGACGAAGTAGAGATCAAAGGCACCGTGACAGGAGCGCTGCTCTTCGTGCTCTTCCTCCTCCTCCGGCCGCGCGCAGCAGATCAGGCTCCCCATTGCCAGCAAAAAGCAGCACAAAAATGCCGCTTTCTCCACACTGCTCCAGCAACTCGCCATCTTTTCCCTTTCCTTAATTCCTCCTCCTCCCCCAGTCTCTCTCTCTCTCTCTCTGCAAATCTCACAGGCACTTCGGAAGCACCGAGAGCAGAGGAAAAAAAATCAGAACAAAACAAAGAAAAAAAAGAAATCACTAACTTCGGGATCCCAGCTGAACCCTGAGAGCTCACGGCAGCGCTGCCCGCGGGGCGCCGGCCCGCTGGCTCCGGGCAGGGGGCTGAGCGCAGGCGGAGGGTCCGCAGAGCCCCGGGCCCAGCCCCGGCGGCTGCCCCGAGCGCCCCAGCCCGTCCCGCACCGAGAGAAGAGGCTCCTCTCGCACGGGCCACAGGCAGGGAGGGGCAGAGGGGGGGGGGCGGGAGGAGGGAGACAGGATCTTATGGGGGCAAGCTGAGCCGGGACTTTCCTGTTCCGGGATGCCGAGATGGCAAAGGGCTGCCGCTAGCGAGGGACCGGGCTTAGGGACCGCTGCCCGGCGCCGCGGGGCACAGGGCGGGCGTTCCCCCCTCCTTCCCTGTCGGACTGCCCCCGGGCAGGACAGGGGGAGCGGGCAGGGGACTCCACCGGCGGCGGGTAGGGAAGCGCCGGGCCCGGGGCAGCCCCGCTGCGTTCCGGAGCATCGCTGCGCGTCCCGCTGAGCCTCCCTCCTCAGGCTCGGGAGCGGCTAGAGCTCAGAGGTGGTTAGAGCTAGGGCTGGCAGCGCCCAGGGCAGAAAAAAGTTGCTGTAGGAGATGGGCGTCATGGCAAAAACCTGAGACAAAGCAGAGGTGGGGGCACACGGCGAGGGGGCACTTAAGAAAAATCGGTTTGGAGCTGAGTGCAATTAAAAATATTATTGCTTGGGGGCAGGGGTAGGAGCAGGTTTTCACGGCCCTCTCGTGCCACAGTAAATTGTTTCTCTTCGTGGAAATCTTGGTTTACTCACACTGGAGTCTGAACACTTCCTGCAGGCGATGAGTAACGATGAAATGAAATCTCTTAATGGAGGCTTTGTACAGTAACATAATCACTCCCGCCTGCTACACAGGTTACAAAGCACTGCCCTAAAGAGATTGCCCAGCTCATCTGGATGCTGTCCCCAAAGTTTGAATAATTAGTGGCTTCCAGCCGCTTTCCCCTCCCCCACACTCTCTGCAGCCCCTAATTAATGAAAAGAGCCACGGGGAGGGATGCGAGCAGAGTCAGTTTGCATGACAGAGTTGGGGCTAGACATTTCCCTCTCGGGGCGAGGATCCCATCGCGAACCAAGGAGGAGCGAGTCCATCCCCTGTGGGGTGCTGGCGCGCTGTCCCACCGAGCACAGCCCCCCAATACCCAGCGCTCCGCCAGGGCCTCCTCACCCGGGAAGAAGCCGAGCCATAACGCTGCAGCCGGGAGCCGCTCCTCCTGCCCCCGACAGCGGTGGCACCCGCGGGAAGCTCGGCGCGCTGCCCCGCGGGCGTGGGACGTGTGCGTTGTTTCCCCTCCGCACACGGCAGCTCTGCCCCGGGCCCTGCCTGCTCCTCCCTAGTGTGCGGCTCCACGGGGAATGGCGGGATGCTCCCCGCAGCCGGCGGGCCCTCTCCCCCAGGACACGCAGGGACACGGCTGTCCCTCGGCGCTGCGCCCCTGCCCCGGCGGACCCGCGAGCCCTCCAGCAGCCTCGGCGTGCTGCGGTGTCCGCTGCCGCCCGCCAGTCTGAAATAAAGTCTGCATTTCGGGGAAAGCATCTCCATTTCAGTTGTCTGTGTCTGTGCTGGACCGTGTTCAGACACATCCAACCGCGGCGGCGGTCGGGGATTTATCAAGGAAAGATTTGAGGGTCCACCGGTTTTCAGCCGCTTGCCTGGTTTAACTGTGCACAGCTAAAAGCTGAATGCACTGCTTCAGCTCACCACTTGAAAGGTTTTTTGAGCACTGGCCAGTTGAGACCCAGCGATTACTTAGATCATGGAGAAATAGAAAAAACCCACATCCTCCCTGGCGACATTCACAAAAAATGAGCAAGCGGCTGCTGAGCAACAGGAATCGCCCGCCTCCTCCCGCGCCGCCGGGCTGCGGCCTCGCCGGTGCCCACTGATGTCCGCGGTCCCCGGGAGCCCTCGGCACCCCCTGCCCGAGGCAGCCGTCCTTCCCCGAGCACACCGCGGCCTTTCAAAACCAATAAAAATGCTGGTAGCGTCAGATTCCCTCGGTGCCTCGTGAATATCAGATTGTACGGTAAAATAACGCGGCAGACTTCAAGGGAATCTACAAAGCGAAGTAAGGCACTGCCAAAAAAACCCCTCACTCCTTTTCGATAACATGCACTGTCTTTTTTTGAGCTCTAACATATCCTATGATTCTGCAAAGGGATGGCCTGCTCGTCTGCCTCCTCCAAAGGGCCCGACGGGGGGGCACGTTCTAAGGCTAGGTAGGCATATGCAGAAGCAAGGGCACGGCTCAGTTCTGCCACAGTCAGTGCTGGGCAGAGACACCCTGGGGAATTTGGGGCTGCGTCTTTGCCGCGCCCCTTCCCTGCTCCTCCGGCCCCTGCGAGCAGGGCCGGGCGCGGCCGTGGCTCGGGGGCCGTCTCGGCAGAGCCAGAGCCTTCTGTTTTAAACAGAACGGGTTTTCCGATCGGCCCGAGCCCCTTCTGTGCCTGTCACACCCCGGGTGGGTCTGCCCCGTCCCAAGCCCGAGAGAGGTTTGTGTGGGGGCAGGAGGGTCAGTGGGCGCACGGAGTCCTTTGGTCCGGTCCTGTCGAAGGAAAATCACACCAAGCAGCAGGAGAGCGGACCGTGAGGTGCGCATCTCACCCTCCCTGGGGCACAGGTTACCTCAGCGCACTGTCCCACAGAGGTTCAAGCTCCGTAAGGCAGGTGTCCACGTCTAATTGTCCCTTCTTAAACCTTCTGTCGCTATTTGCATAAAGGCTGCAAAAAATATAAACTCTTGCGATATGCAGTGCAGTGGGAATTGTCCATCCCAGTTTCCTGACACCTGCATCCCCACTCGGCCGGCGTTTCCCAAGCACTATTAAGAGATGCCACTGGCACACCCGTCCCTGCGAGGGTGGTGGGATGCAGAGCTGCCAGGGCGGCTGAGCAGCTGCCAAAGCCCCGCTGCCCTCAACAATGTTCGTTCGGCCCTAGCTGAATTTCAAAAGAGAACAGCAACTCTTGAGTTCATCCTCTATAATCCCTGTGTCACAGAACACAGCGAGAGTGGCTCACTCTCATTATTGGTATAAGATTACTCTTTAATTGCAGCGAAAATCCATCCTTTCAAAAGCATTAAAGGGTTGACGTTTCTTTTCCTGATACAAGCCCATATTCAGATTACATGGACACTAATCAAATAATCCGGGTTATTTCATTTGTCAACATGTTCATAAAAATTTTCTACCAGGCGTTAAAGGCATTTATATGGAACGACATCTTTCAAAAGCAATGTCTCTAGTTCAAATTTAGGGTGTATTTGATTATGACAAGACATTTGATGGTTTTCTTTTACATACCAGCTGTGCCACAAATGGTTTCGTACCTCAAAGTCATAATTTTTATCCTGCGCGTATTCTTTGTGAAGCAGTAGTTTTCATTTTAAGCGGCTCTTGTCAATACCTGCAGCTCTTAGAAGAGCCTTCTATTCAAAAGCGTTGTCAGATGATCTAAAGGACAAGTGGGAAGGCGGCTGTGGAGATGGTTTTGTTTTGTTTATGTCGGCGTGCGTGTGTGTGGTATTTTCCCCCAACTTTAAAAGAAACTCTCGGTTTATGGCACCGTTACACGGGGGAATCCCGTCCGCCTTGTGGCCGCCCGCCGCTGTCCGCAGCC